>UCOJ01000664.1:0-76363 GCA_900474305.1 Cecidostiba fungosa
CTATTATACCATCGCGGTATTCTTTTTAAGTAAAAAGTTGTTTTCCCTTTTTTCTTGGCATTTAAACATATGCATGTTTTATTGTGAATATTTGGATTTTTTACGATTCTAAGGTATATTTTTAGAATTTTTTAATTGTAACAATGATTTGACAAACTTCAAGCAAATGTTTCGTTTTATCTTGATTTAATGTGTCATATCTATGCATTTAACCACAACTTAGCCAAGTCGTCTAAAACTTAGTCAAATATTCTTTAACATTTCTACCAGGGAATTAGCTCGATGAAAACATTTCTCTTGTACACATACTTAAAAAATTCACTCGCATATACGTGCATAGTGTAAGTATACGACCTTAAATCGATACAGATCAGCTTCGCGCCTCTGACCGCATATCTACAGCGAGACAGACCGCGCGCGCGGGCGCAAGATCTCTCGTCGCGCGACAAACAATGCGCGCGGAGGTAATCCTTATGTATGAGATCGGGACGCCGCCGAGACTGTAAACTGGCCTTTAACACGGTAACCGCGACTGCAGCCGTCGACGTCCTCGAGCGGAAAGCTCCGGTGTGTAGGATATTGCTCCTCTTGATGGTATGGCGCTGCGGCTTGTGTGTACATGTGTATATATAGGTATATACCTATATATATAGTATAGAGGCGAAACTGGCCCTCGACGGCTGCTGTTGCTGCGGCGAGTGTTTCGAGGTTGCCGCACTTCCGATCCAATCGATGCTCGATGCTGTGTGCGGTGTGTGGAGAGGAGCTCTTTTTTACTGCGAGCTCTCGCTCTGACATTTGGGTTACGCGCTCGCCAGGTTGTCATCTAAATTTAACGATCAAGTCTGTCTGGCTTTTCGATCTTTTTCTTTGTTTGAGTATTCGGTATATACTTATATAATTTTCGTTTATTATTCGACTGTAAAGGAATTGAAATTTTAAGAAGCTCGTGGATAATGGAGGAGAATCCGGCGATGCTTTTGGACTATCAATTATTCATTTTTACAGCAAATCGAGGTGTCCTCGATACTATACATGAAACATCGCTGTGTCACTCAGAAAACTCGTATATTATATATAGCTTGATCAAATAACAGTGTCTATGTATATCCCATGACCGAGTGCGAAAAAGTGTCCAGAAAAAAAAAAAACAGTCATATCATCCAAGCATCGTCGGCTTTTCACATTCGTTCGAACAATGACCGCATCGCACATCTCTCGCGTCGACATGATAATTCGCACGTCGACGCAATGGCTTGACAAGCCGTCGTCGACGACGACAAACAGAATTCGTCGCTCGGCAAATAGAAAACCTCGAATTCGAAAGCGAACGCGTCGTTCCGATATAACGTTCTGGTTATATAGCGCGAAATAGTCTTGCGCTGCCGTCGGTGTCCTAGTAGAACACCCCATTTATACGAGTACATCCGCGCGTTTTCAGATAACGAGAGCTCGTCATCTTTTCCGCTATGAGCGTAAGTGTATATTACGTTTATTGATTTGAGCGCTGTGACGAGTGGTATTGCTGCAGATGAATATTTCTCTTTGTTTTAATTCGGCTGAGATCGAGTGTATAGTGTAGGAATAAAATTCATTGTTTTTTTTTCTTCCTTTTGTTAATATATCTTTGGTTATAAGTGCGCCACTCACAAAAATATATGCTAATCTAAATTTGGGATGAATCCTCTAAGTTGTAGATGAATCTACGCTGATGCAATTTACTAAACTATTAATTTAAATTCACATTACAAATGAAATAAAGTATACGAGAGTCGAGGGCGATTAGTAAACATAACTGACCTATACTGACATTGACGATATTTCTAGTATACGATTTTCCTAAACTACGTAGCTATAATCTTTATTTCTGTGAGTATGATCTTACTATCACCTGCAGCAGAGCAGTTACCCGCAGACTTACACACTACAAAAGCAGATTTATCATACCATCCGTTAAATCAACAACTCAACAACCTGACACAGCCGAGTCAAAGCCCTTATTCTCGCCAACTCAACGATCAACAGCAGTACACATATACACGCTCCAGATACAGGCCAACAACACACACATACACACCCGTTTAAATTACGTGAAATGCAGCAGCGCATACACACAATGGCATAAATCTTCGCAGTTGGATTGTTGTCCAGTGGCTCTGGAGAGAGAGCGTATACTATACGCTGCTTGGACGGTGTGTAAGTAATGCGCCATGCATATCCCGGCTCAGCTCTTGCACCGACATATCACTAACCTCTTTACGGACGCATTAGCGGAATGTGTTAGTGCGAAATTCTCTGCTGCTGCTGCTGCTGTGCAGTGGCCGAGATGGCGGCGGTGTTACGTCACCTTTTTACACGTGACTGTGTTGTCATTCATACTTTTGATAAATGCTGAATTAATTTTCGCTCGGAGAGACTTTCAATTTGGAATTTAAATTAGTGCGTGTTAACAACTGGAGTCAACCTCAAGTAATCAATATTGGTATCAGCTATAATGCCGCAATTAGTTTCTGTTATTTCTATTCCAAGTATATAATTATGTATACAGTGTCACCTCATTCAAGGCAATCAATGCAGCTTTGATTGTATAATATCTAAGCGCCAATTAATTGCCGATTATATTGCTATTTCGAGGACTCTCGCCGCAAATGCCAGTAACAATCGTCTTAGCTGAAAATCGAAGCTCAGAAATACACGCGTCGAAACCATCATCGCCTATATTCTACAATTGCCAAAAATAATCTTTCCTCAACGCGTCTTCTTTTATCTGTCGACGAACCTACCCGTCACTCCTTCTTTTTTTTTATCTATATACCAATAGCCATATCCCCGTCCGGTCTGCGCTTCTTTTTTATCGCCTCTTTTCCCTTCCTATCTCCGCCTCGTCACGACCAGATTTTCCCCGATAGCTAATCGCAGTTTCACGTGAAATTCTCGTCGCCACGTTTGAAATTCGTGCGACGCTGCAGGAACACACATACACAGACACAAGGTAAACGGCCAGACGAGTGAATGCGCGGCTTTTGCTGCTGTCGGGGATATTGCGTAATTGTGACATTTCGGGTATTTTCCATGTGATGGCGATTGACCTTTCGATAGGTGCAAATTGCGCTGATTTTGCAATATTGTTCGTTGCGGGAACACGTAACGGGAAATCGATCAAGAGTTTTCGGAACGCGCGAGCAATTTCGACGCGCTGCTGCTGCTGCCACTGCTTTGTTTGCGATAATTTAATCTAATTGTTTTGTTTCGCCGGGGGAATCGGCTGGTATATGTATATAGTTGAATTACGTGGCTCTAGGTGCGAGTGTACGGTATGTAATATAGCTCGTTCGACAAAAGTGATCTTGTTGGTTTGGAAGCGAGCTATTAGTTTTTTGCGTTTGTTTTTGTAACGTGAACTGCAGAAGCGGAATCGATAGGTTAAATCCGATTTATTGCAATTTTATACCTTCTCGTTCGCGTTGAAAGTGAAATGAAATTTTATAAAAAATCGGTCGCGTCTGATAAAAAAAATCGATATGATGGACCTTAAAATTGAATATTTTTATTTTCATAATATAGCTCCATCAAAAATATCGAAGGAAAACTTTTCTGCAGAAATTCAAAAGACGAAAAACAAAAGTTTGCAACTCGGAAAACTTTCGATAAACATAGAAGACGTATACGATATGAAACATAAGTAGACTGGAAAAATTACACATCTTCATCCTGCATCACGAATCTATATACATAAAGCCACACAACCTCCCCCCACATCAGTTTTCATTATCTTCTCATAGCCCAGCACACTATTCACCAACTTCCCAGAGCGCCATATAACTTTTCCCACCCAGCAGGCAGCATATACATTCTGCTTATGCAAAACAGGATACAGCTGCATCACGAAAATGTTCCTCCACACACCACTTTCCGATCTCCTGTGCGCCGCGCGCGTCAAAGTCAATCAGACAGAATTTTCCGACGATATCCTCCCCGCAAAAACTCCAGCAAATTCCTTCTTCCTCCTCCTCCTCCTAAAAAAAGAGAATAAAAGCCGTATCGAATTTCATTTCCGAAAAGCCCAAGCGCACAAATTTTCCGTATGCAGAGAGAGTTGCAGTATAGGCTGCTGCAGCAGCAGCGTAACGAGGGTCGGTCCGCTCGTTTTCTAATGCATCGGATTCCCGGCGCTGCACGTACATAACGCTCACGCAGCGAGTGAGCTTCTCCCTCCGCCGTTGCATATGCAGCTTATCGAGCCGGTCGGTCCCTCTCTCTCTCTCTCTATGTGTGTGTAGCGTGGTGCGATCGATGTGTGTGCAGTGCAGTGGCAGGGACTCTGTGGAAATCGCGCGTTCGCTCGCTCGAGGCGGTTCTCCGAGCTTGCTAATTCGGGAGCGCTTCTCTGATATATGCTGCTGCTGCTGCTTCTGGGGTGTTTGCTTTAATGGCCGCCGTTGCTGCTGCTACTCTTGATTCTTTTGGCTTCGTGTGTGTGTGTGTGTGTGTTAATGAGGCTTGTAATTATTCGGGCTTGGATGGACACGATTAAAGGGATTCATATACATGTTGGATATGTAAACTGCGCTGGAAAGATACTAGATTTGATGTCTGCTGATTAATTCAGCGTTATATTGGTTTGTGTAGAATCGATAAACCGATTTGCCGACAAGTCGATGTAAATAATATATGTAGAATAGACGACGTGTCGAAAGATGGACACGTGAGTGCGAATTGAATTGTAAAAATCTGAAAGATAGAGTTCAGTCACAGTTTCAGGACGGCGATCTCTGTTTATATCGCGAGAACGCGTTGTGCAATCGTTTACTCCCTCCTAGCGCGAATATATAGTATTTTCCAACTTTTATATGACACACTACTGCTGCTACTGATAAAGCAGCGTAAACCGCTAAAGTTTTCCTTTCGATGCTGTTCTATATAAAAATTTAATGACGAGTTAATTATAGCCGATGCAGCAGAATAAGCGACAATTGAAAACGTGTGCAACAAGCTACTTCTCGTATTATTTATCATCGCGATGAAGCTTCGAACAAGTATATATACATACATACACGAGTATTGTTGAATTCTTTTTTGAAAAATTGCACGTCGCGATAAACGTTTATTTTATACAAGCTCGTCAACTCTGCTCAAAGTCTCATAAAGATATATAAATACACGTGCAGCTACATGCAGCATCAGGGCAAAAGTTTGTGGAAATATCTTTTTTAAATCAAAAAACTTGAAGATATTATAAACTTTTTCACATCAGACCAACGAATCTCGCGCGGTGGCGGCACTGAATGCAAATTACACTGCCCGGATTCAATTTAAAAGCTGTTTCTCCGAGAGTTGCTGAAAAATCATCGCATAAATAAAGACTAAAGAACTTTTAATCCCCGAACCCAAATGCTCCAGTTTAATCATAAAGACTCTTCGAATTTCGCGCGTTTTTAAAAAGTTCGAATCGGACAGCAGGCATAAAAAGCGAGAAATATAAAAAGAAAGCCAGCTTATTTGAGATAATACGGACGAGCTCACACACACGTGCGCGCGAATCTCTCGAGCAGGAAATCAAAGCCAGCCAGATCCTCTCGTATATAATAACATGTAAACGCGCGCTCAGGAATAACGAAGCGCATATTAATATAACGGAAGGAATCTTTAATCTGCTCTGGCAGCGGCGCTCCACTTGCTCCCCTGCTTTTTTCTCTCGGCTTTTATACATCTCGCCCGGTGTGCAGTACAATCCTTTTTTTTCTATATACCTGTGATGCTATTTTTCCGCTGACTGAGATGAGATAAATGAAAAGGCAAGCTTTGTTGGAGATAGCGATACTCGTTGATGAATGTTTCGCGGGAAAATCCGAAAAGCTTAAACTAAAAAGGAAATGCGCGTCAAGGAGAAAAACTTTCCTTCACTCACAAAAATGTAATCTTGAAATTAGCGGACGTCTTCTTAAATATTCGCCAAAACGAAAATCCACTTGATGTTAAATGATTCTTTTATGATTAAGAATAATCCATTGGAATCAATCGATGCCAATCTCTCTAAATGCAAACGGAATTTTCTTGATCATAAAAGAATTATTTAACATCAAGTGGATTTTCGTTTTGGCGAATATTTGAGAAGACATCCGCTAATTTCAAAATTACACTTTTGTGAGTGTTGGTACATTTTTAAAGATGCGTAATGGAAAAAAAACGCGGTTTGTTAAAAATGCATAGCATAAAGCGCAGCAGGTAGTCAAAAGTATAAGTGAACGAGGTGCGAGACTCGCACCACTCCCCCCCTATGCAGCCAGAAGTGACAGACTGAATGGGAGGTACAATAGCTTAATCACATGCTCCGAAATGTCACACGCTTGTCGTGAAAAGTGCTTTCGGGTGTACACAATCCGTATACCTATATAGACTTTAGTAAACTACTGTTTTCACAGCGTCAATTAGAAAATATATTAAATAAAGTTTTTCATCTCAATTGCAAACCAAAAGTTACAAGAGCAAACCTAAATATCACACTATAACTGTTCCATAATAATTACAAAACAAATATATATATATATATTTCGCGCACAGGTGGTTGATGGATTTCCACGAGTGTTTACCCCCCTCGGTAAACGTCGTCCCTCACTCATACAGTCATGTTCGTCCTCCAAGTGCGCCTGCATCAGCCAAGAGATTCCATCTCTGACGGGACTATAATATAATCGCGCATATCTCCATCTACATCAAGATCAAGTGCGTCTCTCTCGTCCTCTGGCGCATTAGCTAGTACACTATCTTCCGCTATAATTGCACAACGTCACATACACACATTATCAGCTCGACTCCGCAAAAACACACAAAGACGCGTCGTCAATGTGGTCATCGCGAATATGTATACCTATAATACAAGAAAGAAAAACACGTCTCCCAAAGAAGCTCCTGCAGTATATACCCCGATCCTATATATATATATATATATATAAGTATAATACGCAGCGAAGAAAAGAAAAGCCGCATCGGGAGCATAAAGGCGCATCGCGCGCACAATGAAAAAAGGGAAGCGAGTATAAGGAGAAAAAAAAGAGAAGAAGGAAAGAAGAGGCACGTGAGGGCCCAGCGTCGTCGTATATGTATGTATATACACAAAACGGCAGCAGCTTGCACGTGCGGGCGCGTGTGAGAGCGACGTCGTTCTCACGCATGCTTTATGGTGTAGTAGCGATCAGATGGGGCTTGTATATATATGTATGTATGTATGCTGCACGCGCGCATCGTCGCGGACGTTTAAGTGCGAGTAGGTATACTTATGTACTCACCCCCCGCACACGTGGCAAACTTTTTTTTCTTTCTTTCTTTTTTTTTCGGTGCAGAGCGCGATGCCGATTTCGGGATATTGTTTTTTTTTTTTCGGCGGCCTTCGTCCGGGATGACTCTATCTAATGCGTATACTAGATTTTTCTTTGTTATCGGATAAAGAGCACTTTTGCGCGTGAAAGTGAACGAGACATCCAGTGGTTGACACTGAGGGTGATTAGTAAAAGGGTTACCTCTTTTGAGATTTTCATTGTTTTTGTATAACTGAAAGCTATATTTTGTAAAAACTGATGAGTGTATAGGACATCTGAGAAAAATGATGTTTTCGAGTCGTCCATGTTTTTTTAGAGAAAATCTTCGTCGGAGGGTCGGTAATCAGAGGAGGGTAAAAAAAAGACGCAGTATATGGAAAGCTATAATACACGTGTTGGCAAGAAATTTTGGAAGCCCCCCTCAAAGTTTCCAGTTTAGGCTAAAAGCCACACATGTGAGCTGCGACCACTGTACTCTCGGCCCAAGATTAATGCGCCTGCAAGTGTCCAGTTGCCACTAGTTAGCCGAGAGCTATACTTTTTATTTTTCTTCGGACTTTTTTTTCAGGCTTGAAAAAACAGACGCCGAGAGCCGCTTGCTGCTCGAAGCGTTTACGCTGTTAATTGCTCGAGTAAAAGTGATTTGTGACCGAATATATGGGGTATTACTTTATGTACACGATAAGAAATTGAGAACGACGCGATAACAATGAATTTATTAGTGCGAGACGATTTGGTTATTGATGCATCAGCAGTGACGTCGGATTGCGATTCGGAAAATGAGAAACATTGCAGATAAGCTAAGCAGTCGAGATGAGTAATTATAATTTAAAGTTGCCTTGTTTTGTGCTCCGACACCGAATCGATAGAATCGAATAATAAGTTCAAGATACACGTTTGTGCAAAAATTCATAATAAATTTGTTTATTCAAAAAATATGCATACACCGCACACTTGTCAAATTAATGCATACTACTCCTATATCAATCATGGAAATCAAGTCGAATCACTGCAACTAAAAAGGCTTAACAGCAACGCATCACTATCGGCTTCATCAACTCGTTAGCCCGACTTATATATCGCGCCACGTGCTCCTCATCATCGTCATCGTCCACTACACAGTACACCACTATAAAATACAGTAACCATAAAACAAGAAACAAACAAAACAGCACAATCCCTCGAAAAACATAAAAAAATCGATAACCCCAAAATCGAATCGAATTATAGAAGGAAGCACCGTAAGATCATACAAAAACATCAACACCTTACACACACACACACGCGTACGAGAGCTCACCCACACATATATACATACACACACACAGAGAGAAAGAGACCGGCTGAAAAAGAGGAAGGGACGCGTATATAGAGAAGCGGCGGCAGCCGGCTGGCAGAGTTCTCTCTCTCGTCGTGGGAATCGCCGAAACTCAGGCCTCTCACACGCGACCGGCCGCACTCGCTGCACACGCACACACGCGCCCAATCTTTTGCCGGCTGCACTCCCATCCATATACTACAACATATATACCTATAGCCCGGCTCCTTAACTCGTCCTGCACGTGCTCGATATTTGCCGAAGGTGATCTCGCGCTGCATCGGCTTCTTCTTCTTATTTTTTTTATGCGCCTTTCTCGCACTTGTATATATCTCGTCGTCTCGTATACAGCAGCTTTTCGGATGTAATGTACGTAGTCAGTGTTATATGTATGTATATATAGTACCTCGGGGAAATTGGAGCGAAATTGAAAGGGGGGCGTGAATGCCATTGAATTAAAGCGCGCGCGCGCGCGATCGGAGTGCGAGCTTCGGCTTTGATTAAGATTATCATGGGAGAGAGAGAGAGAGCTGTGTATGCGGATCGACGAAGCTCGTTGCATGTTAATTAGGCCGTTGAAATTAATTTGTTTTGTTGAAATTTTCGAGAGCTATGCGTCACGCGCGCAGTTTTAGCTCGTTTCTTGTTTTATGCTTATATAGGTACTGTGTGTGTGTGTGCAGAGTTTTATTAACCCTTTGACTCGCGGTGAGCATTTCTTTAATTAATTGAAGCAACGAGATGTTTTTCAGGACTCGGAGATGGCGATCTTGTTTTATCGACTTAATGTGGGGCAATGGCCGAATTGTGTGGAGACGACGCATACTCCGCTAATTGATTGATTAATTTTACAGAATTGTACAAAAATCTTAAATTTTATACTCCGTACGTGTTTAAAATTTTTTTTATAAAGATCTCAAAAATTATTGTATCAGTATCCTGAAATTTATTCAAACCGCAATCATTTCATTCTAATTTGTTTTAAAATTGCCGAGGACTTTTATTCGCTCGTATATATAGAAGAGCTAAATTGCAGTTAGAAAGATTGCGCGGCAAGTGTAATTAGAGCAGCGTATAGTCTCGTTTCCTAGTAATTGCATTTGCATAATAAAAAATGCACTTTATACGTAGCTTTCATGAGAGAACTATACTATGTGTGTGATAAATAACAAATACGTGGGTTATAAAAGAGGGCTGTTTCAAAGATTTATGCTTCACTGAGCGCAATATATACATCGTGTTTTTTTTTCAAGAGTTTCAAATTTCTCGGGGCTTGATATAATAGAAACTTTTCATTAACGTTTGACCTTTCCCTATTATTAGACGCCCGCGCCTTGCATTGAATACTGAAATAAAGTGCATTTTTTTTTAAACTCATTCAAATTATCAATGACATCATAAATCAATGATTCGTAGAATTTTTTGAATTAGCTTTGCAATTGCATTTCGTCAAGTGAGATTTTAACATAGTTTATATTTCGTTGCTTTTCAAGATACACGGACTATCCTTTTAAGGCATCTTGAGACTCTTATACGGGCCACCGGTTTTAGCACACTTGAAATAATCATAAAAAGTTTCGACTTTTAGAGGGCTGCTGCTTCTCGCTTGAAATTAAAGTTGCACTTGACCCATAGCAAGTCTTGCATTATTTTGATTCAATGTGTGGCTGGGCAGTTATAGATGCGATGCTATAGTTTTAATTTCAGTTTTGAGCGTATATTAATTACAAAACAGCAGATATACACACTGTTGAGTTTGTTAAACAATAATGCATATGTTTATCAGTAAATGAAATGCTGCGTAACTATAGATTTTAACAAATAATTATTTTGCATAGAAGTATATATTTAACAATTTTCAACGAATTTTAACAAAAATTTTAAATTATCAAATTGAAATTTATAAATTATTTAATTTATTACACTATAAGGAAACTATTACTGACCTAATCTGTCTAATTAATGTATAGATATGACCAACCCAACCCGTGCAGATTACAGCAGAGTTGAATTTTTTTCATAAGGAAATCCGATATGCATATGCAATATCATGAAACGCGTTATAATAACGCATTTCACGATATTCGTCGTTATGTTGCAACACATTATGATATAGCGAGGAGCTTAATAGAAACTGCTTTTACGTTTTTCGAATAAACATCTGTCCTACAATCAAGGCTACAAACATATCTAATCTTCGTTTTGGACCATGTGTAACGTTTAGCAGAATACATATATCTACAGCACGCATATTGAGTCGACTAAATTTCATGTCGAATACAAATATTTCATGCAATAATGTAACGCGTGAATTTGTAAATAGTGTGTATCTCATTTTTTATATACTAATCAGCAATACTCACACGCTGTCCTATAAGACACAGCTTAATCTCTCTAAACAAAAAAAAATCGCTCTCAGCATTTATCTACCACATACATCAATAATACCCTCGCGATACAAACTATACAGAAGCTATATAAGAGCACTTATAAAGACACTGACTCGCGATAGTTTCATCCGAGAAGACCAGCCGAGCAGAACGCACAAGTCGAACGTTGCTCATAAAAATGTACTGCATCTTTCATCGTCATAAAAAATTTCCACGATCTTATTTTTAAATTAACTCATTCACGAGATTACACATTTTTCTAGGTGGACGATCTCAAAGAAAAACAGTTTATTACTCTTGCTCGCGAGCTTGAGCTTTTTTTCGACCGCAAGCTCAGGAGTCACTACGAAGAAAAAGCAGGTATGCGTTATAGGCGCAGGTGCGACCGGATTGGCTTCGATCAAGCAGTTGGTCGATAATAAGGATGAATTCGAGGTTGTCGCGTTCGACAAGAATTCAGAGGTTGGCGGACTTTGGATCTACAGCGACAGCGTCGACGTAGACGAACACAATCTACCGATTCATACCAGCATGTACAAGTATCTCAGGTGGATAATCGTTACTTACTGTTATTTATACCGAGTGTGTGTACTTGGCGTTAATTGTACTTTTCTTTTGATCTGTCACTACAGAACGAATCTACCAAAGGAATTGATGGCTTTTCCGGATTACCGCGATTTTCACGGAGACAATCGCAGCTGCGTTACGCACGAGACCGTCTTGGATTACTTGAAGAACTATACCGATCACTTTAATCTTCGGCAGTACATTAAGGTATGACAGAAACGTGCGTCATTATTAATATATTTGCAATATATATATTCAGCGAAAATGTAAACTATATTCAGCTGAATACAATGGTCGAAAAAGTAACGCCGATTTCGGGTGAAGGCGATTGGACAACTACGAAGTACAGCATTAAAAGCAGAGATCTGAATACGAATGAAACTGCTGAGACCAGCTGTGATGCTGTCGCGGTCTGCAACGGGTAAGTGTAAAACTTATCTCCTCAATTGGAAAAATAGTAGCTTTTTCAATTAAAAAAAATTGTTTAACTCTTATTATTGAATTACATAGTCATTACTTCGATCCTCGCATACCGATCATCCCGGGAATCGAGACGTTCCCCGGTAAAGTGATGCACAGCCACTACTACAGAAAGCCCGAGGAATTTGCCGACCAAACAGTCGTGATCCTCGGCGCCTCGTCCTCCGGTGTCGACATTAGTATCGAAATAGCCGAACACGCCAAGACCGTCTATCTGAGCCACAACAAGGACAAGTGAGAATTACTTTATATGCAACAGAGTATATATCATTATCGTTCAATACACACGATTATGAATTTGCAGAATAAAAAGCCAGCTAAACCCCAACATAGTGCAAGTGGCCGGTGTAATGAGCGCAAACGGTAGCAGCTTGACGCTCAAAGACGGCAGTGTCATCACCGCCGACACCTTCGTTTACTGCACCGGTTATACATTCAGCTATCCTTTTCTTGACGAGAAGAGCGGTATCAAGGTTCAGGACAACCACGTGGTACCGCTTTACAAGCATCTCGTCAATGTCGATCATCCGTCCATGGCTTTTGTCGGTCTGCCTTTACTCGTCGTACACTTTCCTCTGTTTTACGTTCAAGTATGTATAATTGTTTCAATAATTATGCCTTTTAAACTGTAAAAAATTTTATAGTAAAAAAGTGTATAATTATATACTAAATTGCAAGCATATAATATAATCAATTTAATTTTATAAATTTAGGCTCGCTACTTCGTGTCCCTGTTGACCGGTAAGGTCAAGCTTCCCAGTCATGAAGTCATGATGGCAGATTCGAGTGAACTTCACGGAAGGCCAGAGCGATACGCGCACTTTTTGGGCGACGCTCAGTGGGATTACAACGACGAGTTGGCCGATGCCGGTGCTTTTGAGCGTTTGCCGAGTTACTACAGAAATGGTTACCGGATCTGGCACGCTTATAGGACGAAAAATGTACTCGGCTATAAGATGAGCAATCTACGTGTTCACGATAACGGCGATGTCGAGCTTGTGCATCCCATCAGTTAAAAGGATGATTTCGAGAGAACTTGAAGACTTTATATTGTACTGAGTTGCGTGTGTATTATAAGTACTTTGAGCGTTTATTGGACGACTATTTATATTAGGAAAAGTTTTACGATATTATTAACTTTTCGTGTTGTTTATGTGAACGACTTTCACTTTTTAATATTTGATCACGACAGTGTCACATGTAATGTATTTTAATAAATAAATTAATCAATTAAAATAATAATAATTGGTAGTACACTGCACGTCAACAAACTGAAATTTAATCCCTTTTTTTCAAAGTGTCACATCAACTTTAGACACCCGATACGAGATAAACTTTACTTTTACGACAATCAAAACATTCACCGTTATTTGGCTAATTTTACTTTACAGAAAATATAGTAAACAGTTTGATTGTTGTATAGCAAATAGCTTTTTTTAATTACAAAAAGAAGAGTGTATCTTTTATTCGTATACAATAACAGGTAGTATATTTGCACCCTACAAAGATAATAGTTTTTTATAAACAAGTTACGACTTACCTAATAACCCTTCGTTGAAAGTCCTGTATGATCAAGTTCGTATACGGTGTTTATGTGCTAAATTGTTAGGACGAAGTTTAAATACAAATTATTACAATAATTTAACATTATAAATATATGTGATTAGATCGTCAACCAGTTAATATTTCGCGGTAACACACTGAACACACACAAAAACATAAAAATGCATTTAGAAACAATAGAGGTTAGAAAATAACCGGTATAAATACTGGAACATATATATACTAATATGTATATACTTGTTTCTTTGAAGGCGGTTAGTGGTGCATCAAGTGTCATGAATTGGTAGCCAGCGCCCAAAAGATGGAACTAAACAATCAGCTGATTTTACGTATCGTCTACCGGTAAGTCTACATCATCGCCTACTTCTCTTCGATCATATGTCATCAAAAATCACAACAGTTCATTAAATTCAACATATAACAATATGTGTAAGTGTTGCAATATGGAATTTGAAAATTCCGCTTAGTGCATCGCCGACATACAAGTATGATAATAGAGTGTCTGGTAGTTTAAAGTTTACAATCATTATGCAAAACTGCTGATGGAAAATAAAGTTTCTTTGAGATTTTATTATTGTACGGTTGGCTCATTTTGTTCTTTTATTACAAAATTTCCAAGATTTTTCGTAATCATTTAATTATTTAATTGTATACTTCTAAATTCAAAGCAGTAAAGTGTACATAATTCAGTTGTATATAATAAACTTTTGTTGTTACCTAACCAAAAAATGTGTATGCAAATGTTAATTTAGTTAAGAAACTGCAAGTTCTTGAAAGACTGAATAAATCTTTATTTATCTTTTGTTTATTAATTTATAACACAATCATAGAATACTTATTATAAACGATAAATTAGTTACGTTTTATATTTTTATTGTTGTCTCAGATAATTTTGAACCGCCCACTTATCACTTGGTCATCTACTTCATGAAGATTGTATAAACATAAATAAAACGGACAAAGGAAGCATGAAACTTACTCTAAACTGTTACTGCAATGTTCAAATTGGAATCATACATAACTCCAGTAATTCTCAGTTATGTTGAGAAATATGTCAAAAATTTCAAGCCAGAACAGTCGCAGGTAAAGCATAGTCTTTTATACAATGTGTACTTGGTGGAAAGGTCAATTAACACTAATATATATTATATGTAGGTATCGCTGTGGGGAGGAGATGCATCGTTTCAAAATCTTGATCTACGACTGGAGGTGTTGGAGGAACAACTCAACCTCCCATTCACATTTGTCAGTGGACACATACATGAATTACTTATTCATGTACCATGGGTCAAAATTACATCAGAACCAATTGTCGTAACAATAAACACAATAGGTAATTATTATTCCTGACAGACATTTGATGAGTATTGAAATTTTTTCAAACATACATAATTATGATCAATTCCTTACAGAATGCATTCTAAAATTAAAACATGAAAAACAATCAGATAATAATTCAAACTCAAATCTTACAAAACAAATTGAGATTCCCCAGTAAGTATTAATGTGTCCCTCAAAACTGTACAAATGAGTCAGGTTTATCATTGAAATATGTGTGTTGCAGAGATGAAGCTCCTCCTGGATATATCAAGAGTATAGTGACAAAAGTTATAAATAACATCACCATCAATTGCAACAATTTAATTTTAAAATATGTTGAAGAAGATATTGTCCTCAGTATTAACGTTAGATTTTTATCGATGCAGACTGTCAATAATAAGTGGGAACCAGAATTTACTGGTAAACATTGAAATATTTTCAATCTTAAATAATCAGTATAGCGTAAATAAGTTTTTACAATGTTCTGCATTTTTTTTAGATATAAGCAGCTATGAGGTAAAACTTCAAAAAATTATCACAGTTCAAGATTTAACTTTGTGTCTTGACAAAATGGATACATCAGGCAAAATAGAAATTTATCAGGTACATTATAAGTCAAATTTTTCGATGGTAATACAAATATTCGTATCTGTATAATATTCAACATAATTTATACTGCAGGATCCAGTGCTCTATCGATGTTCCATGCTTATACGTTTAATTATGAATTATCACAGTAATACTGCTAAAAGAGCATCAATCACAAGGCTTGATTTGCACTGCCAAAAAATGGAATTTAGTATAACAGAACAACAAATACCAATGATACTTCGTTTACTTGATCTCCTAACTTTGTTGCAATCTCGGCAATTTCCTGCTGCCAAAGAAAAATCATATGTATCGCCAGAAGAGAGTGAGAATGTTTCTCAAGGTAAATTAATTGTACTAAAAATTCATGTAAATAAGTATTAAATTTTATTTTTATAAAAATCTATATATTTATTTACAGATGAATTGACTCAAGCAGCTGGTTCAACAGGGGATGCAGGTTGGGGAATGTGGGCTTGGAATACTATGTCTTCAATACTGCCAATGGATTGGGATAATGAATGGTCAAACGAGCAGAATTTGGCATATTCAGGGCATGTAATACATTTTGGCTTTTACATTGATGATGCTACCATCACATTTAAGGTTTGTTCAAACAATCTAGATACTTTTTATGCATCTTAATGTTTAATAATTACATTATTTTATTGTATAATTAACAGACTGTGGAAAGTGTAAAGGAACAGTTGTTTTATAAATCTCGAAAAATAAAATATAAATCATTCCTCTCGCTTCGTTTTTCTGAAGCTGTGCTCGATGTAGTCTTGCAAGGAATTTCGATGACAAATTTTACTCTTGGTTTTGGGAGTGTTCGACTTTATCCTCGTGGAACATGCAGCTGTGGTTTTTTGGAAGTTGTAGATGGAGCCCAAGTAATGGAAATTCCTTCTATTTCAAACATTTACTTTGATAAATAAAATATAAATTCATTTTCTCCTTTTAAAGCCACCACTATACTTGACTGCAGGATTAAGCAAAAAGAACTATTTAAAAGATACTTTATTTGATAATGAAGCTATTGAAAATAAAGGGAAAAAAAGAGTGTATAAAAAAGATGTTTCTCACCACCTTGCTTCAGTCACAGGTAATTTTTACTCAAAGATTGAAGACATTTTTATTTAAGAGTAATCATTATTATTGCTTTTGTATTTTCTAGTCCCTGCGTTATTAGAAAGATGCCCAGCATTTTTCATGGATTATGTTCATTACACAGAAATGCCTGATGATATCACTCCTGAAACCTTAGCTGAATTTGGATCATGCTATGAATATAGGTATAAAAACGATTTTATTATTTAACTTTTATGATCTGTAGGATGTTGCTTAAAAATCCATAAACTCTTTTACTAAATTAATTAAATTTTATAGTAATTTTCACGAAGAGAGATACATTAGATATGGTGTGGGAAATTTAATCGTCAGATTATGTTCTGGTCTGTTTCATCGTATTAACACAATTAAACAAGCTTCCGAAAAATATGATTACAGTCCTTATGTTGTACCAAAACCAGGTATGTAAAAAAAGAAAAGAAAATTTTAATACTTTTGTCAGAACAATAATATATATCTTTCGTTTTTTAGCGCCTTCTTTTGATGAACTACCCCCAGTAACTGTCGAAGAATATGAAGCTTTGAGAGAAAACATTCCTATTGTTAAAATAAATGTACATATAGTGAAGAGTGCCATTCAACTACAATTAGCTGATCATCGAATTACTGGTTTGCCGCGTCATCGTAAATATCTTGAAAATAGAGTAAGCTAACACATCAACTTGTAATAGTAATTTTTAAGTCAAATTATTTATGATATTTCATAAATACTTCATATTGTATTAGACGATGCCACTAACGCCGGCCTTATCAGATGATCCATTTTTAAGCATTGAATGTGATTCTATATCAGCTGCTCTGGAACAGCCTTTATATCCTTTTAGACTTGTGGCATGTGCTTCAAAGCAAACCGAAATTCCACCTGAAATGCTAACTCAATGTTATCGGGACATAAAAGTGCAAGTAAGTAAATGCCACCTATTTCAATTATTACCAATTGCAAGCATATTACTTACGTTTTGCGTTTTCTGCAGTCGGAGGGTGTTAATAGTCAAGTTTACCTAAAAACGAATTGTCGAACGTCGATTATTATGCCATGTAATATAGAAAGCAGTTTACGTACATTGCTATATCCTGAGTACTGGAAAGATTTGGATACAATTCACAGTTTTCACGATTTGAAAATTGACGCGATCACGGTTACTGGAACCAAGCGAAAAATGATGGTCGCTAGTTCAATCATCACTTCACTTTTATATCCTGACGATAATACGAATCCACTTTTATGTTCTTCTCTTTATACTGATTCATGCGATGAGAAAAGTGAGTCTTTAACTTAAATGACAAAAATAATCAAAATATATATTTGTACTGATTATATTTTGTTTTCAAACAATTAATTTGTTTCTGTATAAAAAGGTCCAATTTATATTGAGCTCTGCTTGGAAAATATCAATTATAAAGGGATAATGTCTGTGACCACTACTTCTTGTACAGCGAATGTAAATGCTATTAAAGTATTTGCGCACAATGAAACACAGCAGGCGTTTATACTTTCTGGGCCTGAAATAGAAGATCAAAGGTAGGTATCGTTTCACATTAATTAATATTTATCACTTCGTTCAAATTAAAATTAATATTATTTTACAATTTCCGTATTTTTAGTACTATAGAAAACCAAACCTTGATTACTGCTGTGATACAATTTTCCAAGAACTTGAATAACCAGAGGCATCCAGCTATTTTTTCCTTCCAAGTTGCTTCTATGAAAGGATGTCTAGATCCACTTTTGTTGCAATGGCTGGACTAACAAGTTAATTATTATAAGTTGAACACTACTTATGCCATGGATAGGACGGAAGCTGCACAAGTCAACGTTGAAGGAACCGTGTCCGATTCGGGTGGTAAAAAGAGAAATTTTCCGAGTTTGCACGAGAGCGTACACAGTTCATCAGATAAAGAGAAAAGAAAATTGGACGAGGCGATTGAAAAGTCGATGAAGAAATCTGTCAACAAGACTAACGAATCCGATAAAGTCTTAATGCGCAGCGATAGCGTTCAGGAGGTAGGGCACAAAAGTTAGTTAATATATTTTTAAAATTTGATTTTCTTCGATTGTCATGTTTTATATTAAAGCTTAAAGAAATGAAAATTGCGCGTTTACATTTTTATTAACGACTTCTTACAGAACGTACAAAAAACGAGTATATTGAACACATTGACCAATTTATACCCGTGGTGCTCTGGTTTGGTATTGTATGGCTCTGTAGATCATATAGTAATTTACATACCAACTAAAACTATGAGTGGAATCGGCGCAGAAGGTGAGGTGTCAGTTTAATTAGAAATAATGCACAAAAATAAATAATAACTGCATTAGAAATATTAATAATTGAAATGTATTAATAGGCATCGAAGAAGCAAAAAATCAAGCACTGCAGAGCGATGAAAATTTACGAATTTTGGTGATCATGTCTCCGATAATAAGTATACATTCCTCGAATATTCAAACAGATCGTTTAATGGATTGCTTCCAAAATTTGCCTATAACGCTGCCGAAAAAGGTTTTGATAAACCGTAAGTATCTGACTTATCAATACTACAATGTTTTAATATAAATATTCAAAAATAATCTTTGATATTTAATACATTTTTTTTTCATTCTAGAAAATCATAGCTTTCCGTGGACCCTTGAAATATTAAACTTTGAATGTTTCACACTGAAAGGTGGCCAACAACAAAATTTCATAAAGAAAATTTGCTTTAAAGCAACACTTGACTTGACGTCAAAAAATTCTGTAACCGATTCTATAAAAAATAAACTCTCTGGATTAAGCTTGTGCTTGTACGTTGATACTTCACCGATAATTATATCGGTGTCTGAAGCGCAGGTAATATTTACTTTAGAATCGAATCATTAAAAAAGTGCAATTAAAAAAACTTTTAAAAAACTTATAGGTCATATTTTTAAACAACATATTTAAAAATATCGTCAAAGTAATTCAACCCTTGTCACGGCCCAAGGAAAATCCCTCCAATAGCGCCGCTAAAGAAGTAAAAGACATCTCTTTCGTTGTACCGAGAAGTTCGTCTAGTCCGACTCAACTACCCTATCCTGAAGACACTACAACAACATCTACGATATCTGTAATCAAGGACGGTTCAGTACAAGGTTCGCATAAATACCAAGTTTGAAC
Organism: Cecidostiba fungosa; assembly: GCA_900474305.1. Classification (NCBI taxonomy): domain Eukaryota; kingdom Metazoa; phylum Arthropoda; class Insecta; order Hymenoptera; family Pteromalidae; genus Cecidostiba; species Cecidostiba fungosa. Next base: position 19,811 of record UCOJ01000664.1, read on the forward strand.
TCCAATTTCAAAGATTTTCTTAAATTATCAATATTTTGTTTCCAGATGAAGATGACTTGCAACTGACGGCCTGCATCCAGTGGACGATAACAAAAGTGGCGTTGAAACTATATATAACGGGAGAGCACGATCATGCTACTTTGAAATTAGTCTTGGAACTAGAAGACATAATCACCTCGGTAGACATCCAATCGGTGTACTTCAAGCTCAAGCATAAAATCACAACAGCTACGGTTTTCCATTATACAAGGTATCCAACTTCGCAATAATTAACTCTGTAAAGTTATGGATGATGTTTCTACAGAATTTTTGCAATAGGGGGCCGCAAGCTCAACAATGGGACTTCGGCGATTACGTTGGACTCTTGCTCTGTGGAAGGGAAGACACCTTTGAAAAAAGCGAGGATTCAGGATTTCTGAGCCTTACCTTGACGGTTGCTAAATCAGGAAATGTATATACACGATGGAATGCACGGAAATCATACAAAACGCAGAGAGTCAGTATTGACACGATTGTAAATACGCAAACACAATACTTTTTTTTACATAAAATATTTAACTATTTATATTATTAGAAGGATCTTAGAACGGAAGCCTTGCAGCCGACGAACTCATACATCACCGAAGCACTTGTTAAAATTCAGATGGTGGACATCATTGTGCCTCCAAGCGTACTTGCTAAATACATACAGCTGGTAAAACCCTTTTTCAATGATAAGACCGTCGAACAGAACCTAACTATTCATCCCACGAAAAAAGTCTCGCCCCCGTTCGTTGGCATAACAAATCTACGAAACGAATCGCTCCCTTTGATCTACTTAGAGTTCAAAGGTTTTCGGCTGATGCTACCTGTTGATTCAGAATCGAATCAAGAGTTTCCGCACGATCTACTCATGATACAGGTAGAGTTTAAAGAGGATTATTAATTTTGAATTGCAAACTGAGCAACGATTTACAATTAAAATGATTGCAGCTGGATGGCATTCGAATAACACCGCATGCCGAAAATCCCATATGTAGAGCACCCCTGCGATCGGACATCTATCAATTGGCAGCACAAGCAAACATCTTGAATGTACCAGGATCGGCTGTTGAAGATCGTCAATATCAAATTAACGTTGACGGAATATGCGCCCATACGACCACTTGGAAGGATTATCAGCAAAGCGTGGTCAAGGTAGTCAATTTTTATCGTTTTTTCAAAGGTCAATTTTAGTTTAATTTTTAACGGTTTAACACAATCGAATTAAAATTTATTCACAGCGAATGTCGCAGTCTTACTTGTATACAATGAATGAAAATCCAGCTGTCGAGTGGAATAAGTTAGGAAACGGAAGTAGTCTCGAGCCACATTTTTCGACTCTACCCGTTATTACAAGGTAGTTATATTAACTACAATTTTTATGCGATTAAAAAAGGTCTAAATAATAACAGTGCACCTTTCCGTTACAGATTTGATTTTTGTTTCATCATTGCCCCAGTCGTTATATTCAAACCAGACACGATGGTTTGCGCTAGTGCCGCTGAAATTAATTGCATGACAGACTTAGAATTGATGATAAACCTAAATCAAATAAAACTCATTTCAAGTTTATATGCACAATTCAAGAATTTGATTCCGTCCAACGGCACCGAAGAGTTCGAAGTATTTGAAACTCCAAAATGTTCAAAGCCAAGTTCGATGATTCTCAGTTCAAAAAATAGTTATTCAGGAAAACAAGTCATAGCTGAATCTAAGACTGATCTTACCAAAGATAGCGGAATTGATTTTGAAATTTTTAGCGCGAACTCAACAAACCTCGTGAGTACATTTTGTTTAATTTTACAATATAGAATTGCAACTCACTTGTTGTTGCTAAATTTGCAGGAGAGATCGATTCAAGAAACAACAGAACTCCCACCTTTTGAATTCTTAATAAATTGTGGAAAAGTTACAATGATAGTCTATGATGTTAAAAAAGTAATCAAACCCGAATTCGACAACGTGAGTGATCTTTATACTTGTTACTTTTAATTTTATTAACAATTATAACAAAATTAATGGATGGTTAATGTTGCTTTCAGAATACTCATGAGCCCCAAGAAGACGATCTAAATAATGTAAAACAGCCTCTGATTTATGCAATGATCGATCAACCAAATTTTTATTTTTCTCAACAAAGTTACGATCAAAAACTACAGGTTGGCTCTGAATTAAATGCATAGATAACTAGAAACTACACCTCACGAAAAATGTATTGAAAAATATCTATATATACATATTTTTTTAAATCACAGGTATCTTGCTTTGACATTGCTTTATCTCTCGGTAAAGATGCAAATGAGAGTTCAGCTTCCATGCCCACAGAATCGGATTTTAAAGTCTGTCTCATAGAAACTAAGAACGGCGAACCACATCCTGACACGGGAATACCCCCGTCGTTTCTGGTAATTAAGTACGACATGCTTGCGGCTAAAAGCCCACAACTGAACGTAATCATGGGAAGACCGACGAAAGTTCATTTTTCGCTTTCACGCTTAAACGATATTCTGTATATAATCGATAAGGTAGGCATTATCTTCTAAAATACTGCTGCGTATAATAATACAAAACTATTGAAAAAATAATACACTTTCAAGGTAACGGCGTGTTTTCCGAGCGAGTATTCGATGAATCTGACTTCGAAGAGCAGCAGCGATTCAAACACCAGTACTCAGCTAATCCTTGATCAACCACCTCGGAAGTACAATGTACCAGACGTAAACGTTACAAGCAAGCAATTCGTTATCTCGTTCAGATCAGATTCGAACGCTGAACTACTATTCAGCCTGTCGTCGTTGTCTGGCAGCATAACTAACGTCGCGAGGCCCGAGAAGATATACGGAAACCTAGCCTGGGATTCGCTTATCGTCTCGACGATTCTCGACTCAGAAATGACGGTATTGCTAAATCCGTGCTCATGTAATGCAACGATTTGTCTCGTTTGGGAATCCTGGCAGTGTAGTGCGAGTAGTCCTCAGGTTCAGATTCAAGCTGAGAGTGATTGCATTTACATAGACCTGGGACCTAAGCATATACTAATAATAAAGTCGGTCCTGACGGATTATGAAAAAATAATGGGTAAGATCTCTTCTGGAAACGGCAGACAATCAGCAACTATGTATGAAGAGGATTCTGCCATTTTTACAACTCATGAGCAGCATTATAAAGATGATCTGAAATCTGGAGCTTTTCAATTCGTTGATGGCACTGCTGAAGAACTTCCTTTCCCATATCAGGTAGGTAGTAATAAATTATCTATGCAGCATACAGAGCTAAGCACATTATTTTTCTGTTTTAGGTTGTATTCTTCTCATTTCCACAACAAGCGATGGCTTGGCGCTATCCCCATCCTCGAGCGCTTACGAAAATCCATGTTAACCCTGTTCCACTGGAGGTACGTTGCACCGTAATAACAGAAGTAACGCATTTTTAATATATTTTATTATATTAATATCTTTTCCGTTCCAGTCTTATGACGATGAAGAGAAATCAGTGGGTCGAGTACCCTGTGCTATAGAATACTGGAGCGAAAGTCAGATGTCGTATCAACGCTACGTTAATCTCTATATCTCTGAAACCGAAAGCTATCGTCTCGACCTTCCAGACAGAACACCTCTGCAAGTAGTAGCCTGTGTTTGGCGTATAGTACTACTACCTGAATTTGAAGAAATGCTATCGAGTAAAGCCTTAATCGGTTGTCTTCGCATTGACTCGTACTTCAACCCACTGATTGTTCCGAAAATTCAGGCGGCTCTTAATGTCAGCGCGATTCAACTGTCACTGTACAACCATTTGGAGTCCAATTATTATGAAAATCTACCAGCGCCTTTGGTTGGCTATAAGCTCAACGGCATGATTCCTGAAAGACAGTGCTTCGCACAGCTTGAGTACAGGGTAGCGAATTTTCTCGTCAGCAAGTGGCCTGATGGCTCGTTGCTGTTCGATCTCAATGGTAGCTTCGCGTTTCATGTACTGGACTACGGACTTCTGGTGCTTCAGGAGGTGCTGGATTCAGTCAAGACCAAGGCACAGTTTTCCATCAGTGATAGCTTGGACATGTCGCTAACTTGTGACAGCTTTTCTTTAAAGCTCAGTCCATCGACGTTTCACACTCTCGCTCTATCTACTCATCTGTGGTACAATGTTTTGGATCGAAAAAATAAAGCTGCGCTTGTACTAACCACCAGATATGTAATCGCCAACGATGCGAATATTCCCATTCGATTTGGCCAGAGTGGTACCGATGATAATATCCTACTTGAAAGCAGGCAGTGCCATTTTTACTCTTGGCGACACGCTAATAATCAGGTAACTAATTAAGCTATGCTATTTACACATTTGAGTCCAATAAAACTTAATATTACTATATAATGTTGTATGCAATAGGTTCTAAGGATAGCAGTAGAAGAAAACGGTTGGTCCTGGAGCAAACCCTTCTCTGTGAACACTGATGGCACCTACCTTGCGGACTTTAGCAGTTCATCCCTGGATGTCGTTATTTCTATCAATGTCACGTCTTTGTCAGCATCACAAAAACTCGTGACGTTCTCCGGTCAATTGATAATCTCCAACCAGCTGATGGATAGCTTTGAGATGAAACTCGTTAAATACGACGCTATGGCGAAAAATCGATCGATGGCGTCTCGTGATATCTTCCACATTCCTCCGAACAGTCAACCGCCTTCAGTTGTGCTAATAGACAATAGTAATAATATGGCTATGCGTTTGCGGTTCTCCAGTATTGCTAATCTGTCTTGGACTGGGGATATTCCTTTACAGCCGAATGCTAAATGGGGACAGCCTTGGCTTGTCAAAGGTAATATTAATATAAAACATGATATAAGGTAGCTGTAAATTTGCATAAAATTATCAATTATTCTGTGTAGTGCCTTTACAAGAAAGAGGACAATTTATTAGCATTTGGGTGAGAATAATAATTGAGCAATTTAACGGAAAAAATCAAATTCTTGTAAGTTATTGTTGAACGGTTTAATTTTATATATCTAGCTTTTTTCTGATTGGCTAAATCATTATTTTAGGCAATCACAAGTCCTCTCTATATGATAAGATCGTATTTGCCGGTACCAGCAAAAGTTCAAATAGAAACGCCGTCGTTGAAAGTGTCGCTTAATGCTGCTGTTAATGGACGAGGAGAACGGCAGCAATTATACTGTCCGGGAACTTTTGAACATTTTCATCAACTTACTTTCCAGATTGAGTAAATATATGATTTTTTTATTCTAAAACAAATAGTTACAATCAGATTTATCATTAAATATTTTAAAATTTTAGATCTAGTGTTTCTTCTTCAAATCCGTATGTGCCATTGTCGTACAGTTCAGTAGATCAACGTAAATTTTTCAAAAGACCAGAAAAAGAGAGTATTAAAGATGTTTTAGCAGCGTTAGAATCAGCGAAAGAAGGACCAAAATGGCCGTTTCAAATCGACGAATCCTGTTCATGGGTAGCAGCGAATCAACCACAGACTCATGTTCAGGTAATTCGTGTTACGCATATTTTTTAATAATGTAACAACACAAAGTTTAAACAATTTTTAAACTATTTGTTATTTTCAGGTGAAGTACGAGGATGCTGGATTAGCTTCCAGTACTTTACTTCTAGAGCTGCAACCTTGGTGCTTTATACTGAATTCCCTTGGCACTCAACTCTCTATTGTGTCCCAAGATGTAGAGCTTTGTAGGATTCCTCATTATGGTATAGTTTCTCCTCCAAAATTAGAAGTAAGTAGATATCTATATTTTAAAAATGAAAAAAATAGCAGTATATTCTATAATGAAATACTTCGTTTTAGGGTACATTCCACATAGGAGTTGGCATTGTTGACACATTTTACATGTCATCTGCTTTACAACTAGTTGGTTTAGATTGGAGTCAAAGTTTTTACATGCCTAGGATACAAGGACTGATTCCCTTAGAGGGAAATATTAAAGCCTGCGTCGATTGCGACTCTAGTGTAAGAATTGAATATAGTTTTTTTTATTTTCTCTATCATTTATTATGGGTTTATTTAATTTTAATGATTTCAGATAAGTATGCTAAGCATAAATTCAAGTATGCACAAGGATATGCGTGTAATTCGAGTTAGTAGTAATTACGTTATAGAAAATATGACAGACTGTGAACTGCGCGTCGCAACATTGGCAATACCAAATTCTTCGACTGACTTGTGCTTACCAAATGATCTCAGTTCTCAAAGTATTAGCATTTTACCTACTACAGATCAGAGGTAAAATTACATTTCTTTATAAAGTAAAAATTTGATAAAATTCTAATTTTTCTATAATTTTTAATTTTTCTTTATAGGTTTGCAGTTCCGATTGTACAGTGGCATACCTTATTTGGAAAAAATGACGAATCGTTCGTTTTGTATATTTCGTTACAATTTAAAAATAATTCGTGGTCGTGTCCTATCCGCGTTGACCAAAGCCTTACTCGTAGATGTACATCGATCGCAGTAAGTTTTCAAGTTTTAAACTTACTATCCACTTATTTGTACTTACAATGAGACAAATCTTAAATTTTTTTAATTCTCTCCATAGAACGCACATGGTTCTATTCCTCTTGTAATCACTACTCAGGAGGATAAGAGCACGGTGTATATTATGATTCATGTAGATAAGCATCCACAGTTATTTATTGAGAATATGTGCCAATTTAAACTCGCCATTGGACAGTCTAATGAAGAAGCAGGTGCACAAATTAAAATTTCTTAAATTATATTTTCATAACATTTTTGTGAATAATACAAATTTTGCCATACTTTCTAGATGATATCGTTTCGGATACTCAGCATTTTAAGTGGAAATGTCAAATTGAAAGCAAAACTTCGTGCTATTATTCAACGCCGACTTTTGGAAGTAGATTACCAGATTTGCCGAATAACAATAATAAGCCTATTTCAATGTTGATAGCTGCTTTACCGACCTCAGAAGAATATCACGAGAACACAGGTTTATTACTTGATTTATAATTTCTAACATTTCAAAAGGACTTTTCTGATAATTTTTATTTTCAGATAACAATAATTTACATTGGTCTCGAAGCATACAGTTGTCTGTTTATCCTACTGAACAATACATACAACTGCCTCATTATGGAGATATCAAACTTACGATGCAAATACGATGTTATACAACTTTTATCTATTTTACACCAATTTCACAAGTAATGATTAATAGAATTGATTGTTGAATGATATGCTATTATTTATTTTATTCTTATACAATAGTTTTATAATTTTCATCGCCTTAGGTCGAAATATCTGCACAGGAAGTCAGAAGTAAAATCGAAAAGAAATCATTGATTCAACAAGATTCTAGCGATTTAATTGCAGATAATGTAGAAGCAGATAGAAATTTATTAAATTTACAGGTTCTTATACGAATTTTTAGATGATACACTTTAGTTTAGTAGCATTAACGTGTAAATCAATGTTTTTAGAGCGCTAGCAGTTCAACATCAACGACAACGTTCTTCTCTGCCCAGGACGAAATATCTGAGGGAGATCTATCAGTTCATTCTGCATCACATCCAGCAATGCTTTTAAATAATGTCAATCAAATAAACAAAGCACACAGCGCAGGAACAGATCTAATGGCCATCGAAGAGTACGAAGAGCGAAAGATTCAGAGCGGATCTGCGACGATTCACCTGCAAGGCTTTTCCATCATCGTTATGAAAGACGTTAACGACAGCTCTCAGAGAATCGAAGTCGCAAGTTTGTGCATGATCGATACGGTACTTATGATGGATTACAATAAGAGTCACTCGAACCTGAGTGTTTATATCGGTGATTTACAACTTGACAATCAAATGTTCGAACACGGTGGTTACGATTTTCCTGTTGTATTGATAAGTCAGAAACCCTTTATGAAGAAAGATTTAGCGATTTACTTGAGCAACAGTCTGAAGAAAAATATCAAGAATGTAATAGAAAATTCTCTGCTAACCATCGATTTAACATGGGAGAACTATAGTGATATCAGAGGTAAAGTATCTGGGTTATTTATCATTCATTGAGATACGAAAGAATCCATTAAAAAACGTACAAAAATTACAGCCTGTAAAGAGGTAGCCATTAAAGTGGCTCCTATAAGTGCGTACATCGAGGGAACCTACATCACTCTGTTAATGGATTATGCCGCCTCGATACTGCCATCATGTTTCGTCGTCCAGGATCCGAATTCAGAAAGAACACCAGCAGAGTCGTCCACGATGAGCAACATCTACGTACCAGACCACATACAAGTTGACGCCAAGATCCTGAGCAATCCACTGAGGCTCCAGAGCTTCATAATAGAGCCGGTATCGATTTTATTGAGTGTACATACATCAGTGCACCTTTATGTGGCGTTTGATCACTCGCCCTTGTACTTTGAGGCTTTTGACAGAAAAAATCTTATTACTACGCCTTACCGGTTAGGCAATGCGCTCGCTATGCATTATCTGTCAGGAGCGATTTTTGGCGTTGGTAAAATAACTTTTAAATCGATTGTGTTTTTGCTCATTCACTAGGCTTGTTTTTATTATACTTCAACGACATTCGTTTTCTTTTTCAACAGGATGGGTCGTTGGATCTTTAGAAATTCTAGGCTCACCCGGTGGTCTGGCGCAGGCGCTTGGCTCAGGGTTAAAAGATTTTATATCCATGCCATTCCAGGGTTTACTACAAGGACCTTGGGGTTTCCTAGTTGGTATTACACATGGCTCAGCTAGTCTTGTCAAACATATCACAGCTGGTAATTTTTTTCATTACAATTTTTTATAGCGAAATTGGTTTAAACAATTTCTGTTAATCGATTCAACCAATTTTTTTTCTTAAAGATGTAGAATTCATTTTTTTGATATTTTTAAGGTACTGTAAACTCGGTCACAAAGCTAGCATCGAGCGTAGCTCGAAATTTGGATCGATTGACGCTGGATGATGAACATCTGCAACGCCAGGAAGAGTCCCGACGGATGCGACCTCAGGGTGTAGCGCAAGGCCTTTATCAGGGCTTAACTGGCTTGGGCATGAGTTTGTTAGGTATGTAAATGTGAGTAATTTATATAGGCGACTTAGAATGAAAAAATTGTTCTTTGTAGCTGCGGTGGCTGGGATAGCACACCATCCTCTGCAGCAAGTCTGGTCTGGGGAAACGTCGACGAGAGGTCTAGTCACTGGAGTCGGTCTCGGACTCGTAGGCGTTGTTACAAAGCCTTTGAGTGGTGCTGCCGAATTGGTCGCTTTGACCGGCCAAGGACTACTACAGGGAACTGGTTGGAATTCTTTACCTGCGGTACGCAATATTTTCTCGAAGATTATTTCGTTAACGTATAAACCTGTATACTGATGACAATTTCATCTTGTTCTTTAGCCTCGACAAAGGCCAGTCGTGCAATATTCAAATGGATTTGGTGCCGCTTCTTTGAGATACGCTTGGAGACTGATGCCACTTCTCGCTAAAAGTCACGATAGTATTTTACACGTGTCTAATGCTGACCACGTAATGCTTCAGGGCAGCAATAGAGCTGTCACCCTTGTTCTTACTAGGCAAGCTTTGCTGATCGTTAATATTGCTGAGGATAGTGTAGAAAAAATATATCCATTGAAAGACCTGGTGGGTGCAGATCATCCCTCTGATTCGTCTATGTTCAGGCTCCACTGTTTGAGCAGTTCACCACCCCAACATTTCAGAAAAACTTCACCAGTTGAACAAGTCGAAGTGCATGTATGTACCTCTTTTCGAATTCTTATCGATTTTCATAATAACCATAAACTATTTTTTAGATGGATCAAGCAATGAGGGCGAGAGTAGCTGAATTCTTACGCACTAGCAGTACTGGTATTGCTAGTGTCTCTACAAACAGCGACGCACGATCTGAAGTAAACGACACCGTATCTTTACCGGACTCTGAGAACAGTTTGACCTTTTACATCAACTCAGATTCTCGAAGTTACCTTCTTTCTGTTTTTAATGTCGCTAAAAGGCAAAGTCAAGGAAATGGTTTTGTCGTAGTATAGTCAAATTTTGTGAACATCGTCACTTTTAAAAATTGCTAGTGCTGAATTAATTTAAATCAATTTCTATTGATTTTTATAAATTGTTTATAAAATAAATAAAATAATGTCAATAATTAAAATTTAAGCCAAAAAATATATTTTTTAGTAAGATAACACTTACGTCATTTTTTAAATATTCTTTAAAATTTTGAAATAGTTATGTATGTATTGATAATTTAAGTCGACAGAGAAAAAGAAAATATTAACTTTGGACAAAGTTTTTTTATATAATAGTAAATTATTTATTAAAAAAACAATACAAATTTTATTATGTAAAAGATTATGCTAAAATTAATTAATGATTGTCAATCCCAACAATCAATATTCTTATATTTATTTTTTTCTACTTAATAGTATACAATATACAACAAAATTACTTGAGTCGTCTTTATAAAATATTTAGTGCCATGCTATTTTTGTTTCGTAAAATTTCTAATTACTCGAAATATGTTAAAATTTAAAACGATTAATACTTTCAATGTGCTCTTTTTTAGATGTCAACATCATGTAATCAAAATATTATCATATGAATTATCGTTATGTTTTATCTCAGTTTAACTTCTTTTTGTTGGTTCCGTCGTACGATTTTTAACAATCCAGGGGTGATTCAAAATACCATCCAAAGTCAGTCTATTTTCTGGTTTTACAACGAGTAACTGCAAGAGAAAAATGTCTTCATATTATTCATGTTTTTATTTCTCAGATATTAAGGATTATTTTCCAACATACCTTAGAAATAAGATCCTGTGCTCCACTACTCAAATAGCTTGGACATTTGTAACTAGCTTTCTTGATTTTACAATAAGTTTCGTTATATGTATCAGCTAAAAATGGGGGTTGGCCAACAAGAAATTCATAGGTCAAAACTCCAACTCCCCACAAATCAACGGTATGATCATGAGTTTGACCATTTACCATTTCTGGAGGTAAATAATCAAGAGTGCCACATAGTGTTTCTCTTCGAGAAGAAGGAGCATGAACTGACCAGCCAAAATCTGCCATTTTTAATTCACCATTCACTCCAAGCAGCAAATTCTCTGGCTTTATATCTCGATGTATTACTTTTCTTGTATGACAGTACTTTAACGCATCAGCTAATTGTGAAATGTATGTTGCAGCTCTAAAACATCGAATAATAGTAGTGAGTTAAAAAACATTTCAGTATATTTTTCCATGACTTTCATTTTGTAGTTTACCTTATTTCATCAAAACGCTTGTTTGGCTGTTTGTTTAATTCTTTGAATAATTCGCCATTTGGTGCGTATTCTAAAATCAAGTAGACTCTTGTATCATCATAGAAGTATCCATACATCCTTAAGATATTCGGGTGTCTGAAATCAAAGTAAATATAGTTATAGTCATTGTTTATTACTCCATTTGAAACTTTTGTAAAATAATAGCAAAAACAAGCATTACCTTAAATGAGTTTGTATTTCGATTTCTCTGCGTACTTGATGTTCTATGTCTGCTTTAATAATTTGATCTTTAAACAATACTTTCATTGCAACAATAAATTTTGATCTCTTCTCTCTTGCTAAATAAACATTGCCAAACTTGCCCTTTCCCAAAGGTCGACCAATATCAAAATCAGTTATAATCCATTGTTTCTTTTTGTTCTTATCTTCAGACCTTGTTTCCTGGGGCTTGACAATTTCTTTCTTTTCTTGACTTATTTCAGGCTTCTGTACGCTAGTCACATCTGCAGGCTTTGTCATTGTTGGAATTCTAGGAGGTGGCATAAGTTCGTTAGATTTCTTAGCATCGTTTAAATTATCCAATCTAGAGTTGTATTCTTTTTTGACAGGGGCAGTTGAGCCATTAATAACGGGTTTAATTGAATGTTCTTTATTCCCTTGTGTTTGGACTTCTGACAGTACAGAAGGTTTAGTATTATTAGTTTTCAGGTGACTGTAACTTGTTTGCAAGTTATTTTCCTTGCCTTTCATCATATTGCTTGGTTATATACTCAATCTGAAACCTTTAAATAGTAAAATTATTTATTTCTGACGTATATTGCAATATTGTGAGAGTGAGAAAGAAATTTTTCTAGAAGTCTACAATATATAAAACTACACAAGTTTGTGTACATTTATACAGCTCATTAGCCATCATAAACATATAACTTTACCTAACAAATATCCTGAATTTTGCTCAGTCCTTCAGCTAGTTCAGAACGCTATTTGTACCTAAACACAACAATATCAACGCAGAAGATGTTAATTCATTTCTCGACTACACAAAATGAGAAACGCTACTGATGGTAGTAACGCTTTTTAAATGCCACACTAAGTTCTTCTCCACCGCTCTACAAGCACGTTGTACACAAATTTTCAAATCATAACGGACATCCGAACGAAGCTGTGTGATAGGTTAAAAAACCGACGAATCGCACAAATATTCGAAGCTACTAGTGTATGTGTAATTGTGTACTACGTCTGATCTACTCTGATGATGATGCTACTGGCGACAGTGGCGACTGGCGAGTTGGCGACTCATGAATCTCATGATGCATTATAGTTCCACACTCTACCGCTGGGTACGATACTTACTTCTGTTATGAACTTCGAGGTCAGTTCCCGTGGATCAGTTCAATGAACTGACCTCAAGTTCAAGCTGATTATTAGCTGTAGATTAGTCTGAAACGCGGCAAATCTATATTTAGAAAACGTTGGAATACGAAAATATCTTAATTGACGAGAAATAGATTAAATACCGTATCAAATAATTTAGGAAATAGAATAACCGTATTGCGGAATATTTTGTAAGCTGAGGAAGGCAAGCGAAAAAATTATAATAATATGTGACTATAACGCGCAAACTTAGGGGTGCGTAAGTCAGTGGACACAATTTTACTGAGAATTTTCTCGAATCGATATAGACAATCGAAAAGTTCCGTGACTCACAAGTATACTTACGTGGCTATTCAATAAGAAATAAATAAAAGGGAGCCCGCACCAACATTCTGCCTCCGAGCACTCGACTATTCACATCTCTGATAGTCGTTATTGTATTGTATATACATACAACTGTACTACTTGTATTTAACCAGTTCTATTCAGTCTAACAATTAAACCTTAGTGCATTAAAAATCACGTCAAGTAAGTATATTTATTATTCAATTTAACTCCTTGCGCTTTATCAAGAAGGCGATCATCTTAAATTCCTTATTCCTGGAGGAATTCAAATTGGCTTCCTCTTGGCGGCTGCCGGCAGAGGGCAGCAGCTGCCGGTCATAACACCGGATTGTATTTTGTGTTGGTATATTGTGTTCAGTTTTGTTCACGGTTTTGTTCAATTCACGACCTTTTTCGGCTGATGTAAAGAGAAAATTTTCCAGTTATTTATTTACTTTAGAGTCTCGGAGAACATGTGTGTTAACGACTGACGTAGTGTCTGATTTTAGAGTAATAATAACATCGAAAAATCATCTGTTGTATGCACGTTATAAGTGTTCGAAAACTCATTGTTATGATTAAGCAGAATGAATTTTGAGAAAATTTGACGCAGCTACTGTAATTCTCACTACAAGACGTCCTCTCTCAATGGATTACTATTCCTGACAGATTATTTTTTCGTATATTTTTTTATGAGAAATTCAATCGTTTATTGATTATAAATGGTAATTAGCTTGTGCAAGTAGGTCAAAGACTGCTCGAGATTTTCTCAGTGGGGAATATCTTCATATTATCGTATTTCAATTTAGTAAAAAACTTTATTAATACTTATTGGTTCACAAATTCTAAATAAAATATAAAATTTTTGATACTCTACTTCTCCTTTTTTTATCAAATAAAAAATAGCAATATTCATAATTATAATCATAATAAATAATGTTGGAGGTTACAAATGTTTTTTATTTGTTTATATCCATTTTTTATAAGCTTTATGTAAAATAAATTCTTGAGTCTTTGTTCTTAAAATGATAGACCCATCAGTATTTTTTCGATAAACATCCTAAGAGCACTTGAAAAAAAAGGGAAGGGATACACATTTACATAGCAGTCTTGTTTCTAAATATGGTTGTGTTTCCCATTTACTGTCACCTACACACGTTACTCATCATTTGTTCATTCTTTTGCACATTTGTATTCAAATTCAGATTTAAGATATTTTTCAATTTTTCATAGTAAACAACATTATTTCATTTATATTTATAGATCAAATAGTAATGTCTGTTTTATAGTTTGATTTTGTTTTTTTTATATTATGTTGCTCACTTGATGATCATGCTTTTTAATTTCATTTCTTTTTTCCTCTTTAACCAGTCGGAGTTAGATGCACGTACCAATCTCATCAGCGCTGCTAGGAAATTAGCAGATAGTGAAATTCAGTTGATAAAAGCAATTGAAAGTTCTAGGCATGGTAATTCCGATACAGAATTGAAAACCATGTCAGTAAAGGCTAAGAACACTAGCAACTTTACCAACAAAAAGTCAGCAAGGATAGCTAATGTAACTTTTTTATTCTTGCATTTGTCAACTATGAATTAACTACTTAAGCATCTCGAGATATGATTAACATTGTTTTTAGATATAACTAAATTAATTAATTATTGCATTATTAATAGTAATCAGTTTACCTTGAAAATAAATTACACTTTGATTCACTGGTACTTAATAATTCAATAATGAAATATTATTTTAATTACATTCAAATCAAGCTGATTTGATGTAATGACATTTCTTATCTTGTGTTTTCTTCTTATCTTTTTTTTGTTTTCATTATCTTATCTTCAACTAAATTATAATAAAATGATACAGTGTATTAACAGCTTTTATTCTTGTGCAGGCAAAGCCCTCTGCAGCTATTCTTGCTGCAAAAAGAGAAGCTGCACAGCGTAAGAAGGCCTTGGAAAAGAAGAGTAGTAATACAGTTATCCGAGACATTTACCAGAAAGCCATTGATGCAAAAGAGATGATTCGAAAAGACACTGGACTCGTTTATGATGAGTCCATGGCAGAACATAGATGTTTATGGGATGACAATTACCCAGAATGTCCAGAAAGATTTACTAGAGTTTTCCAAAGATGCAAAGAATTAGGTTTAGTTGAACGCTGTAAATACATTACTCCTCGATCTGCTGAGTATAGTGAACTACTTTTAAAACATACACCTGCCCATGTAGAGATACTAAAATCGACTGAAGGTTGTAACGATGAACAGAAATTGGAAGAACTGTCTTCAAAATATGATGCTATCTACTTCCATCCAGTAAGTAGTCTTCATTGTTAAATATATTATTTGATTATTTTTTAGATTTTCTATATATTAAAGAAATTCGTTTTTTCTTGCACAGTCTACATATCAATTGTCACTACTTGCAACAGGATCAACAATAAATTTAGTTGAAAATATTTGTAAAGGAAGTATTCAAAATGGAATGGCTATAATAAGGTATATTTTTTAAATTCTTTTCACCATTTCTCATTTAATCATGGAAGTATTTATAATTCCTTCATTCTTAAAATACTAATATTATACTAACTCAGGCCACCAGGTCATCATGCCATGAAAGCAGAATACTGTGGATACTGTTTTTT
Organism: Cecidostiba fungosa; assembly: GCA_900474305.1. NCBI lineage: Eukaryota > Metazoa > Arthropoda > Insecta > Hymenoptera > Pteromalidae > Cecidostiba > Cecidostiba fungosa. Next base: position 35,435 of record UCOJ01000664.1, read on the forward strand.
TAACAATGAAGCTATAGCTGCCGAAGTAGCCTTAAAAAATAATTTAGCAAAAAAGATTCTTATAATTGATTGGGATGTTCACCATGGACAAGCAACTCAACAAATGTTTTATAATGATCCAAGGTAATATTACAAAGGTTTTCTAATTCCTAATATTAAGTTTATTTTTTAATATTTATTAATTTTATGATTATTATTTCTAGAGTGGTGTATTTTTCTATTCATCGTTATGAAAATGGAGAATTTTGGCCTAATTTGAGAGAATCAAATTATCATTATATTGGAGATGGACCTGGGGAAGGCTTCAATTTCAATATTCCTCTCAATAAAATAGGCATGACAAATTCAGATTATATTGCAATATTTCAACAAGTTTTGCTTCCAATGGCCTATGAAGTAAGAATATTTTTTAAAATAATCTATTGTCTTATATAGTCAAGTGCTAATAATATATACTTAATATTTATAAATGGAATAATATTTTTTTTAGTTTCAACCGGATCTCATCATAGTCTCTGCTGGTTATGATGCAGCTCTTGGTTGTCCAGAGGTAATTTAGATAATTTTTATTAATTACCTTTTGTTTTATTTCTTTACTCTAGTTCTGTCCTGACCTTGTCTTAGTATCTGCTGGGTTTGATTCAGCTTGTGGCGATGAAAAGGTTTTAAATCAATCAAATATATTCTAAGTTATAATCTTTAAAATTTCAAACATCAGAGGTTTATTAATTAAAACAAGATTTGGATACTTTTTTTTATTTAAGAATAACAGTATTTGCAAGTTTTTCAGTATCATTTACCACTATCCTATTCTAAATTTGACATATTACTCCAATGTTTATTTCTTATTTAAATACCTGTATTTTTTTATATAATGATATTACAATTTTATTTTAAATTATTGCATTTTTTCTTTGTAGGGTTTAATGAACATTACCCCTGCCTGTTACACTCATTTACTGTCTTCACTTCTTGGTCTTGCAGCTGGTAAAGTAGCAGTAGTTTTAGAGGTAACATGTACCATTTTTAAAGTTCAATCCAGTAATGTTTTAGAAAAAAAACCACAATATGCATTTTTTTTTAATTTTAGGGAGGCTACTGTTTAAAATCGTTAGCAGAAAGTGCCGCGCTCACTCTCAGAACACTTTTAGGAGATCCATGTCCTATGATACAAGATTTAGTACCACCTTGTAAAAGGTAATTTGAAAATTATATAAATTATTTATATTTAAATATTGCGTGCACAAAAAAAGACTAACATTCCGTTATTTTTTTACAGTATTCAAGAAACTATATTAAATGCAATATATGCACACAGATTACATTGGAAATGTTATCAGTATCAAGATTCGTATAGCGTTAATAACACTGATAAGAAACAAGATCAGCATTTACCTACAGTCTCATTCGAGTAAGATAAAAGCAAATACAATTATTAATGAATAAATGAAATAAATATAATTATACAACAACTTATTACAGTGGTCCAGATGAGTTGCCAAATATTTTTGAAACTCGAAATTGCTATCCTGTCCAAAGCCAGGATGAATTGCAAGAAATAAACCAAAAATTGGATTATCTTCAACAGAGTAACTTTTTTAATAATTAATTTATATGCATTTTTCAAGACATCAAATTTTATATAATCTTTTATTTATTAATTTATTGTTCATTGATTGAAATAGTCGTATTTGGTTGATAAGTCTTGACATTTAAAAAAAATTATGTTTACTTTTCAAACGATTGTAATCATATAATGTTTTAGTTACCAATCTTAAAAAAGCTCCTAATCGAGTATGCATCGTTTATGACGATAGAATGCTAAAACATTACAATGTGGTGGATGAATCTCATCCCGAAAAACCTGGGAGAATTACCAGCATTTTCTCAAAACACAAAGATTACAATTTGCTGGAACGTTGTCACTTATTAGAGGTTTGTTTTTGTATTTATTATATAAATTTATTTTATAGAAAAAAAATTAATTTTTGACTGTTGGATATCGTGATGTATTAGGGAAGAGTAGCAAGTGAGGAAGAAATTTTATTGGCACATACACAAGACTATCTTGACAATATTAAAAAGACAGCTCAAACGAAATTAAAAGACTTAGCCAAACAGGCATCAAGTTTAAATTCTGTATATTTACATCCTGAAACTTGGACAAGTGCTGCAGTATCAGCTGGCTCTTTATTACAAGTAGTAGATAGTATTTTGAATGGAGAAAGTCAAAGTGGAGTAGCTATTGTCAGGCCTCCTGGTCATCATGCTGAAGAGGACACGGCATGTGGTTTTTGCATTTTTAATAATGTAGCTATTGCAGCTAAATACGCTGTTTCATGTCACAATTTAAAGAGGTTAGAATATCTTTCAAAAAATCAGAATTATATGTAGAAAGTTTCTAAATTTTGATTATAATATTTTTCAGAGTATTAATTGTTGATTGGGACATCCATCACGGAAATGGAACACAATCTATTTTAGAAAACGATCCGTCAATTTTGTATATTTCTGTACATCGTTATGATAATGGCAGTTTCTTCCCTCATTCCAAAGCAGCTAACTACAACGTAGTAGGTACGGGTAAAGGAGAAGGATTCAATGTAAATATTCCTTGGAATAAGGTATGTGCAGACCAACTAGCATAGATAAATTTAAATTCTCACGAATATTATAATACATAGAATTTATAATAACTAAATATATTTACAGAAAGGAATGGGTGACGCTGAATACACCGCAGCCTTTCAACAGGTGGTAATGCCAATCGCCTATCAATACAATCCTGAGTTAGTTCTAGTCTCTGCAGGTTTTGATGCTTGCATTGCTGATCCTTTAGGCGGTAAGTAAATATTTTTTTTTTAATTAACTACTTTACTAATGTGAAGTTAAAAATACTTATTTATGTCAATTTTCTTTGTAGGCTGCAAAGTCAGTCCCGAGATGTACGGACATATGACGCATTGGCTTTCGTCTCTGGCGAACGGGCGAGTGATCCTCACCTTGGAAGGTGGATATAACGTGAATTCAATCAGCCACGCAATGACGATGTGCACTAAAGCATTATTGGGGGATCCTTTGGTTCCCTTGGATGCTCATCAGGTTGCCTGTCCGAGCGCGGTCGCTTCCATCAATAACGTCCTCCAAACACACAAACAGTACTGGCCCAATTTGGTCTTCCAGAAGGCGTTGCCTCAAGAGAATGTGCTTCCAAAAGCTCGAGTGCCACGAGCTAAGCCCACTGAACGCTTGAGCACGCGTGAAAATTTGTCGAGCCTTCCACTCAACGGTGATCCTGAGGAGAAACCAGAGCCGAATCAACCGCAGCATGAGGATTCAACAGAGCAAATTTTGCAACTTGAAATTCATCTGGATAATTTATCAATCAAAGAATGCGTTAATCCTGATAAGGGGAAGGAGGATTTTAGTAAGCCAGGCGGAAGTTCTGCGGGTGGTAATTCAGGCACGGATCAGCCGGGAACTTCTTCGCAAGCATCGGCTAGAGAAACCCTGGCTGATTATCTACAAGACAATCTTCAGGTTCGAGAGAAATTTTATTTTCTTATCTCGTAATATTTATAACTTGTTTGTTGAACACTTTCATGATTACTGATTAGATTGCTACATTATCATGCATAGCAGTTTTTATGGCAGAATACTTGGAAAAATTAAATTTTTCTCAGGAACATTTCCTCACACATGCACGGAAAGTACACATTCCCCCCGCGCGCCTGGAGAGAAATGTGTATTTCCGGGTTGGTGTGAGGAAAAATAGTATACGCATCACGAGAGAAAAATTGGATAGCCCATACCTGATTTTTGCCAATTTACACGATATATGGACAATCCAAGTTTTTTAATTTTATTATTATTATTATTATATAATTAGGCTTTATATATCTGTTTATACTACGTATAAATGACTTGAATCTTTGTATTTTCATTTGCAAAACAAGTATATGACGATGCGCTAAAAAATATGATGAATCAAAATACGATGCTCATTTTTTCTTTTTACAAAATATAGTAAAATTTCGTTTGCTTCTTGCTTTAGCTGTTGTTTTACTGGAAAAATACAGAAACGTATTAATAATTGAAGATATTCTAATTTTTCCAGGCACTGTTAGCCGAAGAAATGTTCGCCGTGATTCCACTGAGTGACTGTCCACATTTGGGCTCAGTCAAAGAAGTCCCAGCTTCCGGTATAGACGTAAACAGTCCTTGCGTGGAGTGTTCAAGTACTGCTGAAAATTGGATTTGCCTTGAGTGTTACACAGTACACTGCGCTCGAAATATCAATCAACACTCATTGCTACACGAGCAGTCCACTCAACATCCACTAACTCTCAGTTTTAGTGACGTATCGGTTTGGTGTTATGGTTGCGAGGCTTATATAGATAATCCAGTAAGTAATCAAACGGGCACAATTTTATTTAGACTATAAGTATCGTCATTTTTATATTTATAAATCATATACATTGAGTTTTCATTATTCAATATCTACTGAGTAAGGAATAGTGCATTTATAAATCTTGAAATTGCATATTTAAATCCTATCATTTCATTCGAATTGAAATTTCCAATAACCCAAATACATTATTTATACTTTTTTTGCAGCGTTTATATGCTGCGCGAAATGCCGTCCATCTAGGTAAATTTAACACAGAATTACCATGGACATATTCAGACAATGCTGGAAGCTCAAGTTAAAGCAAACGCAATAATAAAAGAGCTGTTGCTCCAAAGGTTTCATGCGCAAAACTAAAAGTATTAACAAAAAAATATGAATAAAACACGGTTGAACCGTCATGTTTATATTTGGTACTTCTATTAAAAAAAAAATATTTTTATAAACTAAAAGCCAAATTTTTTTATGCATTTGCTGCTGTTTTAATAAAATTAGAACATAAGATTATTCGTGAAAACGTAATCTTTAGTATTTAATAAGCCTGTAAACTGTAAAAAATTTAAATTATCTACCGTTTAAACTTCCCTAATTACAATTTGTTCAAGCATGTTAGTAACTTCTGATCTCATAGTGCAAAATTGTATACACTGATAAATATGTTAATTATTTATTTATATAAAATTATAAGGTATGCAAAAAAGTTTATTGAAGGCTTGAATTATGATTAAAATATAATATTTAAAATTGTTAATAATAAATATATAAGCCATGTATAAATACAGAAATAAATACATTTTTCACTTATCATTTTTGCTCTTATCATATTTATTGCAAAATTGTGTATTTTCAATCAAGCATCCTATATTTACAAACTTTACAATATAAAATTTTTAATTATTACTATTGTTAAGTAATGTCATGGGTTTACCATTCTGACCCTGACAAACTTAAATTAAATTATTGTGCTTTTCAGGTAGTACATGCTCCATTAAATAATATTTTTTAAGCAGCAAAATATATTTTACTTAAATAGAATTTTACTTTTAATATAAAAACCACTGTAACAATAGTTTTAACTACATCTTAATTATACATTTCACTTATTAAAGCTTTAGAGTTATATAAAATTTGATAAATGTTTAACATTTTTTATTGCAATTGCATTTTTTAAACATTAAAAATGTGCTAACAACGTTTTTAAAAAATCGTCTCATAAAAAAGCTAATGAATGTTATTTCTAGAATTATTTATAAAATGTGTTTTTTGTAGAATATAATACATTTTTAGAGCATTCACGGTTTTTTAAAAACTTTTTCAAACAGACTTCAGAATTGTAGTTTGAAAAGTCAAAGACACTCAAAATCATCTTTTATTTTTATATTCAATTTGCAGCAGCACCAGAGTAAACTGTCTTAAATAGCTTAAAACATTTTCCGATATATTGTCTATAAAGTTTAATGAGCAATCTTGTAGAGTATTTATGCTTAAGCAGTCCCAAGAAGCTGCAAGCTCAGGCAGTTTTTCCATTGAAATATGAGGATAAAAGGACTTTACTAGATTGAATTTAAAAGACTGCGTTTCATTATTTAGTACATAATCTGCAAATTCATCATACAAACTGTATGGTAGAGCATAATACAGTCTGTAAGGAACTCGTTTAACATGTAAATCCTTTTCACATTCTTCAATAATTGATGAAATTCTATTATATATTGTATCGACAGTTTTTGAACCTAATTCATAGATATTGAAATCTTTGGTAAGAGTGTACTTATGCCCTGAATCACTGGTATAAGTCCTTTTAGTATTTCTCAAATGAAGAATACCAGTTGGTACTGGATAAGTATGAGAACTGAACAAGTGAATGTGCATAAGATAAGGTTTTGCTTTCAATTCCTTAAATAACTGAGATGTTAATGGTAAAACACCTCCTTGATGTACAAAACCATAGAATATCACCAGAATAACATTGCATAGATACCAAACACCTTTTAATCCAAATTTATTTTCTTTGACTGTTTTGGAAGGCATAGGTTTCTTCTTATTTGCAACATTCACAGCACCAACTTCGGGACTCTTGATCCAGTGAGAAAATAAAAATACTAATGGTAAAATCACAGGTAAAATGAATCTTGGTTCTTGATGAGGAAAAATCGAAAGCAGTGCAATAGGAATGGCAAATGAAGCTACCATCAAACTCTCAATATTATGTATACGTGGTAGCTCTAGCCACCTACCTCTTAGACCACTGAAAACAAATGTATAAATATAAATTTTGTATTAGACAAAAATTGACGATAATTAAGCATTATTACCTATTCACCATCTTTACAATAGTCAGTACACCTATAACTCCAAGTACATTAAACAGTAAAGGGACATTAACCAGAAAGTGTAAAAAACGTGGATGAAGGCCATGATTCTTCAGATTGTCTGTGATTGAATTGTATTTCAAAAAATTAAACGGAGTAACAACAAAATTATTTATACTAATTTCAAATTTTCCAACTTCAGCCATTGTTAAATACCCAAAGTATAAACTGTCATATAGGATTAATAACATGACAGTGGGTATTGAACAAATAATAAATACAAATATCCTGATATGGAAATCCAGAAAGCCAACGCTTTTGGATCCAAGTCCTCTGTGTAGCCAAAAGAATATTGGTGGAAATGCAAATGCTATAAAAGTAGGCCTGTTGAAAATACCAAAAACTGTGATTGTTGCCAGCAGTAAGCAATCGTTTAGGGAATGTGGTGGCAAGGACATGCGAAGTTTGTAAATCTTAGCTCGTTCTACTCCAGTTCTGGCTTTATAATATTTATCTGCAAGATAATCACTTTGGAGAACAACCTGAAATTTATGCATGACAAATTATTCCTTACTGATCAACCCAAAAAATAACGATTGCTTTTGGATACTAACCTTATTAGAAAATTCAATACATCGAGAAACATGATATATTAATATGGATGTCAATATGATTTCGATAGAGTTTGAAAAAGTGCGACAAGAATATATTAACATAACATAAGAGCTTGCAAAGATTGTTAATCTATCTACATAAGGTTCTCGAAATATGACACAGATTTTAAATAAACAATAATCTGATATAAATGATAAAACAGTCATCATGAGACGTGGAAAAAGCACAAGAAAGTATGGAGTTTTTAAGGAAATGCCAAAAAAGTATTCGCTGCATGGTGTGAGAGCTTCAAGTATAAAATAAGGTATCCTGACACATAGTTGAGGGAATAATGAGTTTCTCACAGGGAATGTAATATTGAATTCCCAAGGCTTATAAACATCAATATCAAAAGAATCACCTACGAAGAACAAAATTTTCTTTAAATCAAACATAAATAAAAAATTATAAAGAATATGCGAATCATAATATATATTTATTTTACCTGAAGCTACTTCTATAAATTGAAAAAATTCATCTGGATGAATATATCCAGTTTGTGGAACGAAATTCAATAAGATCCTAAGACTAGCAAAGATAAAATACAAAGACCTCCTTGAACAAAGGTGTAGAATTTTATCGCTCCCATTTTTGGGGCAACAATGTATCAAACAGCGCTGCATTATTCCTGAGTTTCAATTTTCATCCATCAAAAATCAATAGTAAGGCTTCCTTATATTTCGCAAATAGGAGGAAAGTGTTTCCTATTGATACTCCCATTGATTCTTATGTTATTGATATTCTGTAAACAAATGCTGTGTTAATAGAGGTGTAAACTTTTGTTTCACTGAAGATGGGAATGAAAATCAAATTATTTCAAAGTACTTGTATAGGTATAATATTAAAAAGAAATACTATTACAACAAAAAAACCGTAGTTTATTAATGATTAGGATCCGAGCATCCGAGGCTCCGGTGCTCCGATATTGTTAAGAAAGATAAAAACATATACATACTTTTAGTTTTAGGTCGCGCGTGCGCTCGACATTCTCTCTTTTTATCCAAATGATTCTTATAGAGATATGAAGTATAGAAGTACTTAATGTATGCTACAGTGCAAAACGAAGCCTTATCAATATTATCATGATAGTATTCATTCAGTTTTTTAAGCACTTGTTTGATTAGCACATAAAGACACCACACAGCGTATTATATCCACCGCACGTCAAGTTTCACCTCTGAATGCGGGATTTGCGGGAACGAGAGCGCGGCTCTGCGGCTGATGCTTAAGAGCAAGACCCGTTTTTATGATAAATGTCGGCGAAAAATATTGCAAATTCGCTGCGAATAAATGCGCGCGCAAATTTAAAAGTTCAATAACATTATACTGATAACAATATTATAATCATTGATTTTAATTTATATAGTTAGCAATGACCATGTCTAAGAGTGTCAGAAAACGCTGTCTAGGTGTCCGATGACGGTGTCCATCAAGTAATTCGCTCCGCTCAGAGGCTTCTTACACAAGCAGTAGATGATTTATCAAATTTACCATATTTATGCATACAAAGTTTCAGAGTGGACCGAAATCGGTGACCTACTGGCGGCTCTCTGAGACTGGTCATTTTACTAACTATAAATTAGAAGCAATGATTCTATAACTATAAGATTGATGTCAGTATAATTTTATTGAAAAATTTTAGAATTTCTCCAGCTCTTAAGTATATACTGTATCCTGTACCCAAGTATCCTGTATATAGATTAATTTTTGAACTTAAAGATTTCAAATATGCGCGCGCGATTATTCACTGCGAATTTGCGCGATTATTTCGCCGCCATGAAAATGGGCCTTAGGACGTCACAGAGGCATAACCTAAAAGACATTATTGTTTGGTTTGGTCGTTATCGTTTGGCCATTGTAAAGGCAACGTAAAAATTTGTTAATTCGTTATTATAATAACTGACTGAAAATATTAGAAATTAAAAAAATCAAAGATGGGTCGAAGATCGATAAATACCACAAAAAGTGGGAAGTACATGAATCCCACTGACCAGGCTCGTAAGTATAGAATAGCAATGTTATTGTGTTTTTAGTTTTGAGGTTAAATCAAATTGTTGACGAATATATTAACTAAATATTTTATTTTCTATATTAAAATAGGAAAAGAAGCCCGGAAAAAAGAATTGAAAAAAAATAAAAGACAACGACAACTTGTTAGAGCAGCGGTATTAAAAGGGAAAGATCCTAGTCAAATTATTGAAGAAATGGAAAAAATAGATCAAATGGGTATGTTGTAAATATTCAAATATAATACATTTAAACTTCAAAGTATTATTTCATAATTATTTAATAATTTCTTTTAAGAGTACAACGTTATGCAGCCTCCACCACTAAATGAGAAGGTTTTAAAAGATAAGCGTAAAAAGTTAAAAGAAACATTAGACAGGGTGCTGAAAATGTATGTAAGTATATCATTAATATTCTCTAATATAATAAAGTAATTTGTGTATATGATCTGTATTCAAGTTACAATATTTTCTCATCACACATTCAAATAATTATAAATATTTGTTCAAGAGCAAAGACGATGAGGCAAAGTGGTCAGAACTCAAGGACCAGATGATCCATTATGAAAGGAAAAGATTAGAACTAGTCTCATATTTTGAGGCTGTACGACATGCACAGCAGGTGCAGGTTGATGAGATACCGCTACCTTCGAGTGGGAATCAAGTTTATACAGGTATGTACAATATTTTTATTAACCTAATGTATGTATGTATTAACCTAATAGTATAGAAAAAAAAGCAATATTTATATATAAAAAGTAATGTTTAATTGAATTTTTAGGTCCGATGACAGCACAAATACCATTACCTGAAATGCCACCAATGCATTCATACCCACCACATTCGCATTATTATCCACAACATCCCCTTGCCAATATTCCTGTACCACCTAGCATCTTGAAGAAAACGAGTATATATTCGTCAGTAAACACTTCCACAATGATGCCAACGAATAGGGATCCACCAGGTGTCCCACCATTTCCTCCTCCAGATATATTTCTCAGTGATGACGAAGATGATGACAGGGTCAGTTTTGTTTAGTTAGCTTTACAGTAGAAATATATTACATTAATATTTTAAGTATAATGGATTTAATAATTTTAGACAAAATCGTCTCATAAATCGAAAACGATTCGTTTTGCTGATGAGGATCGTACAGACGACGACAAACGAGAAGATCTGGATGGTAAAGAAATTGATAAGGACAAGGAAAAAGATGCGGCTAAGAAACCAACCAGCTTGCAGCAGAAAATGTTGGCAATGGCTGGTCAGGATATTGATCAATTTATGAAAGAAATGGAAGTGGTTCACAAAAAGAGAGAGACAGAGCGAGCTCAAGACTTGAATGCGCGACTATCTTTACTAGATGGCGATTCTGTTAATCAGGATCAAAGCGAAAAAAGTACTGTTGACCTGCCTACTATGCCGACTCCTCAACCTCCGATGCCTTTGATGGGATTACCGCCTCCACCTCCGCTTATGTATCGACCACCACCTCCACCTTTACATTTAAGAATACCACCACCACCACCTCCACGTATGGGAATAAGACTTCCACCAGGTAAAAAGAAATTCCTAAAGAAATTACAAAAATATATGCGAATGGTTTTTTTTTTTGGTTATTCATTATTCCTTGCGTAATTCCAGGTCCTCCGCCTGGTATGCCAAGAATGATACGACCGGGTGGACCAATGCCCATGCCACGGGTAATGGGACCTATGGGACCAACAGGTGTCTCTGGGGTTCCTAATGCACAGAAAACTCCTAACGTCTTGTCAGCTGCGCCACAATTGATCAATGCCAGAAAGGAGAAAGAGAGTGGCAAGACGACGATCGAGGCAAAACCACAAATCCGAAACCTAGCTGCGGACGTAACAAGATTCTTACCTACCTCGTTACGTGTTAAAAGGATAGACGATAAGAAGAAGCCATCGGTGCCCACACCGATAATACGAATACCGGAGAGGATGCCTCCGGAACCGCCAAGTGTACCAAAGCCAGTACAACAACCAAAAACCAAGGACGACGCATACCTGCAGTTTATGGCGGAAATGCAGGGTCTGCTGTAATACTTTGCTTGGCTGTTTGCATGATTTTAGATTTATCCATCGACTTTTTTTGTATAAAAATAATAACGACTAAGATTATAGCGTAACAAAATAATATTTTGTTACTTTTTCAATTCAGCCGAATTTTAAAATAGTCGGATATTTGCTCAGAGATGAGATGGCAATGAATTCTATAAGTAAAATGTAAGATGAACTGACATAGTATAGGTAGTTAAACTGCTTTCTAAATGTAAGCAAGTTTGGCAGCAAAATACTTCCTACGGATGACTATGGTGAGAAATTGTAACTCGCTAATATAATCAACATCCCATCTTTCACCATATCGTCGTTCCTAATGAAAACATTTCAGAAAATACCTATTTTAAATTGGTATTTTAAACGCGCCACTTTAACAAAAAGTCAATGAGGTTTAATAAATAATAAGGTATCATACCGATGGTATGTACCACAAGTTCATAAGACCCTAAATAAATTTATATTATTTAAGAGCTCTGAAAATGTAGTTTTTAAAAAGTTATTTTTCAAATGTATTATTTTTCTTTAAGAACGACGATACACATAGATGAATCGGATACCTATATTGATAAGTTCTTGAACTTTAGTGACATTGTTGCCCTCCGTGGTAGTGTAACATTTTCTTACATATTGGAAACAAGTTTACGAAATATAAACTATGAGAATATTGAATTTAGAATAGCTTAATGTACATAGGTACATTTAGTGATTTTCTATTCAAGAAAAATATCAAAACTGAGTAAAAGACATACTACTTGTTCTTAGAGAATTTGAAAAGACGGTTTTGCGGATTTGATATAAATTATTCAATTTACATAATAAGAACGATTTAAACAATATAAGGAAAAGGACTTGTCTATATATTAGTCTACACGACCCAACATTCAGTAATGAAATGGTTCCATATAGATATCATAATTGTATTCGGAACAATGAAGTCCCTTATTTGGATTATGAAAAATTCTTGAATCGTTTTCTCTATTCCTAGAGAAAGTATATAAAATAATTACTCATGTGTATGAAAACATTTCGAAGATCAAGCCGAAGTGAATGACGACGTCGATCGATTTTGTAAAAAAACGTTTATTAAAAATAAATGCTGTATGTTATATGTACATAGAAATTACGATTTGATAACGATTTCTTTTAACGGTAAAATCTCAGGGTTTGGAACACCAACGTCTCTTCTATTTATCATGAGCAGCTAAGCGTCGAAAATAAAATCTCATTGGTTTTCATTTATTCACGGCTAGTCCAAGGGCATACATATCTGTCATGTCGACCATAATTTGGCTACTCAATGCTCGGTCTCTCCTTTTCGCGTGATTCGGCTTGTTTCCATCCGGCACAGCCGATCGCGACATTTTTTTCTCCTTTTTACCGGATAGTATGAGCCCGCTGGGAATCAAGGGAATAACTTTCGTGTTGACGTGTATTTGCTCCTTTTTATCAGTCTTTTGACTTTTCTTACTGACGTTGTCCGTTGCCTCTGTCAATTTGTTGTTTAGGACCTAGAAAAAGTAGGTATGCTGGTAAGGTAAATTACAAAAAAATTGTAGACTGTTTTTTTTCTTCGTAATTATTGACGTACCAAATTTTCAGGTGCTCTGATGACGCGATAGAGTTTGGACACGTTGCTCGGAGCAGCTGACTTGCTTTTCGTCGTCGTCTCTTTTCGTAGATCTATTATTTTCGACATGATTGTCTTGGCTGTTTGCGAAGTATCGATTGCTTCCGTATTCCTAGTTTGAGAGACAGTAGTCGACTTGCTTTTCGACGGTTTCTTGCTCGGCGAATTTTTCGCGCTATTCTTCGACAGTTTTCCTGCAACATTCTTTACGACGTGCTCGTTATAATATAAGCTAATTTTTTACTCAGAAAGATTTTTAAATTCTGACATTTAAATCATGAATTCCAATTTCAATCTAAATTATTCTTTAAAAATATTACGAAATTATCAGTGAGCTCTCATTCACAAAATGAAAGCTGCTCTTTGACTTGAGTTTAAGTAATCGCTCTATATTCAATGAATCACTCATGAATAAAATCGTTGTGCGTCGCCCTGAGTCATGATTTTTTTTAATAAATTGAAGACGTATTTTTTCTTAATTTGGACTTTTTTAACTGAAATAGAATAGAAATTGTTGTGCGTGATTTTTTTCTCTAAATCATTTGTATCTTTTATATGATGAAATATTTAAAAACCAAAAAAGTTTGAAATTTTAGTCTACTCTCCCCCATTAAATCAATTGAAAGTCAAATCTGGCCCAGAAAACTTAATTCTACGCCCAATACTCGAACTAGCCTTATACAACACTGCAATTCAAGCGAACCCCTAATATATAATAGTAGTGAAAGCACCGGGCGGTAATCCGACTGAGATAAGAGCCTCGTAAATTAGGAAAGCCGCACGAGAGTCTATAAACATCCAACTCGAAGGATGCGTCCCAAATAACAATCAGATACACGCCAAACGTATCCCAATAGAATCAAGATCGAGCAATAACAACCCTGTGTCCGTTGACAGGCGAGGTCGACGCTGGTGTATTCAGGGCAGTCTGTGAGCTTGCGAGATGTAGGTTGAATTGCCTGGTATTGGTCTCGACGTCCAGAAAATTATTGTCACTGTTGTTGTTAAGCAGCTCGGGTGTAGGTAACGGCAAAAGTTGTCTGGAGAGTTTGCCATTGGGTGGTGCAGATCTGAGCTTGAGGTACTCGTAAAACTCGTTGTCCAACTGAAGTTCGAGCTTTTCGATCAGGTCGACCATGGCTGGACCCATACGTGGACTTGATGCGGTTGGAGGTGGTGCTGTCGTGCCTGATGTCGGTGCGACTGCTTTTCTTTTTCCCAAGGAAGCCTGTTTTTTTTTGTTGCGAATTGTATTTTTTATACAGATGAGAAATCAAGTTTGTGGATAATTTTAGATAGACAAAATGTAAAGAAAATCTTCGACTAATGCGACACTTATAATTTTACTTTTGTGTTTGTTTTCTCGGAAAGTCAAAGTGTGATATTTCGTAAAACGGAGTAAAGAGATATCACACAGTATTATATTATCTGAACTAATGAATCTTGCAAATTTATGCAATTTATATCAACAAAAATTGTACAGGTTTTTACTGAGTTTTCTCGAAAACAAAAATACGCACCGTAATCACATTGGAGTTGACGGGAGCTTTCTCAGTTCGTTTCTCGCCAAGAAGGATTCGGGTACCATGAAGCGACAGTCCGCTACCCAAGTAAGCTTGACAGGAAGACACTTTTTGCTTGTAAACAAGCTCGAATTCGCCGGTATCGGCACTGGAGTTCTCTCGGTGGTCAACCACCACTTTTTACAAGAAAATTTTCCTCAAAATTATTTAAAAAGTTCTTTCTGAAAAAAATCAAGTTTATATCCATACCCTTGATTATATCCTCCATAACTTTGCGAACGAGTCTCGTAGTAACGCTCGTCGAGTTGCTCATGTCTGGATGACTGTTGATTTCGATGAGCCAAACGGAAAAATCCTCCATGACCATAAAATCAGCACCATAAAGCTCGAAGCTGTTTTTCCGTCTGTCCATCGCCTCCTGACTAGCCAAAAGCGAGCCAACCAAGCCCTGCTTCATCCCCGGGTATATCAATTCATCCCAGGCGTCTTCCTCGCCTCGACCTCTGAACAGATCGAATACCGATTTTTGTGCAAAAAAGAAAATCGTCATTTATGAAAATTCAAAAATCTCGATTTACTTGAGGTACTCCTTGAAGGTTGCCACGTCCCACATGTTCTCCGCCGGCAAGGCAACGTCTCTGTCCGGGCTGTTCTTGTACCTGCACTGCACCGCGTTGTTGGACAGATGAATCGATTCGTGAAAATCGGTCAGGCTGAATTTTTGCGAGCAGAATCTCAAGTAACTTTCCCTGATGAGTCCAAAAAGAGATCGTATATATATACATCACGAGAAGTATAATACTATACTGCACACGTCTTATATACCGCTGCTAATGCGCGTAGTAGGGGGGGGTATAGATTTATAATGGGCTACACACTACGAAAACTGGGTTATTGCGCCAGAAATTGATCCTCTCCCGCTATATCATCAAGCGCTATACGAATTCGAGACAAAGTTTGCCGCGACTTATTCGGCTAATCGTGTGCATCAGCCCATAATAATGATAGAGAGAGATTTCATAATTGCGACCGAGTAACCGATTAAAGTCGATCATCGCGTTATTACACATTATTTGCACGAAAGTATATAATTTTATGTAATAATATATAATGTCATATACATACCTGTACATCCAAAGCGTCAGAGGCTGAGCGTTCGTGACGATAAACCACTGCCTTATGTCAAACTTGGTCTCGTAAATCAGCAGGGGTCGCTCTGCAATTGGAAAAGTGTGCTTATTATATATATCGATCATATATAGCCGAGGCAAATTAGCAGAAAACAGAGATAGAATTATCATATGCAGTGTATGTATATATATATATTAAATATGTATGTGTAACAGTCTGACCGATGTACTTCTGTATGACGAAGCGCGCGTCCGTGGTCTTGTTAGTCGGGTTGACTTTTGCAAGTATGTCGTCGAGTTTATTGATGAGGATTATGCCGCGGCCGCGGCTCTTGTTGCCCGGCTTCAGAATCCAGATGTTCAGGGTGCCGTCCATGTCGAGTTGCGGCCAGAATTTTTTCACTTTTTTCAGGAGGTGTCGGGCTGCCAGTATGTATTTCTGGAAGTTTTTTATAGTATACTTATAAAATGTTGGCTAATGTTTTTATTATAAATAATAAATAGCTGAGAATCGAGAATAAGTTTATAATTATTCCTTCTGAATTTCAAACTGGAAATTAACTTTTTTTTATTCATATTCTTTAATTAATTCTTTAATTATCGATTGCATTAAAAGAAAGGAATGATTATACGTTTGTTCTCAGTACCAATATATTGAAAAAAATCAATGCAAAAGCAGCAGTTTTTGTACTAATAGTAAAACATTTTCATTCAAAATAATCTTATTAAAAATAGGTATACTCACATTCATCGGCACAGTATTTGCAATAAACAGCGCGTTTCCATGAAGCAGCTTATAGTACCAAGTGATAAACTGATCCCACTGATGCGACCAGACCTTCTCGAGCTCCTGATCGATGTCCTCGTGGGATTTGCTACAGATCAAGTCACTACATCGGGCTATCGCAAAGTCGAGGGCCCTGAGAGGTACCGATCCTCCCGACGACCTCACGGCCTCTTCGCCGCCGAGCTTCGTCTTGTCCACCAGCCACTTGAGCAGCGACAGACACGCGGTGAGTCTGAAAAATTTAATTTAATCTTTGTAACTATAATCATCTCATATATATACAACGATTTTATTCCAGTGTTTATTTATACGTGCCTGTAGTCCTCGATAAACGCGTGCATTTGATCGGGTAGACTTATGTTGTAACAGCGCGGGAAGAGGGTGTTGGCGATACCGGCTTCGTAGTACCAGTGCATCTGACGCACGTTCGAGCAGAGGCCAACCTGAGCATCACATTTTTTTTCTCATTCTATCTACATATTATACACGTAAATGTGTTATAGATGATTGTAAGATTGCAAAAGGGTCGCGCGAAATTCAAATTTCCCGCCTGGAGCTTGCAAGCTCTAAACTCGCGCGGCCCTTTACAGCAATCGTCGACTGCAGGAGTAATTGTATACTTTCGAGGTGAAATTCGCTCGGGTAAATCTGTTGAAGATCGTGTTCTTGTTGTCCTGAGACGGCCAGCCGGTCCATTCGGAACCGGCGTTCCAGAGAAAATCGACGGTGTGATTCGACAGCATCTTGGATATGAGGAGACGCTCGTTTTGACGCTCGTTCAAATTGCCGATACCTGCCAGGAGCGTCGATGGATGAGAGTCGACGCCTATCTGTTGCTCGCCTGCGGTATATTTTGTAATTAAAGCAATTTATAGAAATTTTAAGTATATTTTTGAATTTTGAGAATGTGCACATCTAAGTTGTGTAGATTAACTCTGTACACATTATAGTCAGTGTAATTGACTCGTCAGGTATTGTTTACATCTTTTGGTACTGCTTTTAGTAGATAAGTAAATTATAAAAAATATTTTAACGTTTTAGTTTTTTCAATTTTTCAAGCTCTTTTTTACTAATAATACCTGATGCACGAGAGTTCAAAAACGTGCAGCTAAACACAGCATATAAAGCAATAAAATAACTTGAAATTTTCACAAATATAAAATACAATAAAAAATCTATTAAAGCTCACTACTTGCCAACATGGTTACCATTCTTCCTCTGCAGTTTCTCGCACCATCCCCTGCTAAGCAGACATTCCCTGACGATCCTCGACCTTCCGTGAATCATAAAAGTATGTTTCGCAGCTATGGCCTTCTTCACGAGTTCCTTAATCCTAACAAAATGTTCCATCTGCTCGTTCGCCTGTGACGGTTTATTCTGTTGCACCAGTGCAGCCGCATCTTTGCTACTATTTGTTATCTCCTCCTTCTTCTCGTTCTCGTCGTCGTGATTCGTAACGATGACCTCCGGCACTAGGACGATCTCGGCTTGCTGCCGATCCTCCCCTGACGAATCGGCGGCAGCAGCAGCGATCGGCTCGTCGCTCATGTCTGCAATGACGATATTCTGCGTAAATATTTCAAACGCAAGCTTTCTCCACTCGCAGTATATACACTACTGGCGGCTTGGCCAGCTACCTACCTACTGTCTGAGCTTTAACGGGGGCTTGCTCGCTTGCGCCAAAAAGGGGTCGCTCGTACCAGCCGCCGCCCACTTAACCTGCTCAGCGACGCGCGCGACCTACTTTTTTTTGAATCGGCTATTCTCTAGTTCTCTGATATGCTACCTGTCGCTCTCTCTCTCTCTCTCCCACCCCACGCGAGCTTATGTATACGTGTGTATGTCTATATATAGCTATACTCTTGATAGTAGCTTATCTCTCGCGCGCGCAAGCTCGTTCGGGCTGTGCGTGTGTATGATAATAGCGAGAGGGGGTCTTTTATCGCACTGCGAGACATCGTATATATGTCTATTTTGGGGATGAACTTACCTATATATAGAGATTAACGGTGATTTGGTGATGATGGTTGCTTCATTGCGGAGATCTTCAGTTGTATTATTATTATGAGGTGGGGGTGGTGGTGGTTTGTTGCTACTTTTTAATTTTGAATTTTTGATTCTGCCGCATGATTGCGAGGCGATCAGGGGGTTAATCCTGATGTGCTACTGACGCTCTTCCATTTTTTGATACTGGTGTATGATTTTATTAGTTATAAACAACTTCACGCGTATTATGCAAGATGATGCTGCTTCGCGTTCTTTGATACTTTAATTTAACTACATTTTCTGAAGCAGTGTTTTTATTAACTTCGCTGGTCATATAAGTTGCCTTTGTCAAATATATTTGCGCTTATTATGTTTGATTCTATATAATACGTTATATCGTTATAACTATATGAGACGTATTATATAGAGTTGCCATTTTACATTTGAATATATAAACGTGATTTGTTATTGGAGTGATAATTTAATTTAGAGAAAATCGTGTACCAATTAATTGTAATTATAAAAAGTGAAAGTGTAAATACCACTAAAATTTAGTTTATCGATGGCTTTGGGATCATTTAAAACACCAAAAATTTAAGTGATTAATTTTTTATGGTTTTATTTTTATAATATTTACATAATATTATAAGTTCTTCAGTCAATTATCTCGATCTGTTAAATATTTAAAACCAGAAATCAAAACGTCAATACTCGTAAACAAAAAGTCGTTTCTTTTCGCGGAGCATAAGTTTACCATCATATTATGATGTGCCTGATTCTTAGAAGTCCAGTAGTCATCATAACTACCTTTGATACAGACGAAAATTTCCATAACAGAAAGTTGCTAGTTATTTTGCAGCTATTGGTAAAAGTGGTGCTATAATTCACTGTTCAAAAGTATTCATCAGTTAAATCAAACTTGTCATCCATGAAACATTGAATAATTATTAGTTTGCATTGATTATAGGAGGAAAACAAAATTCGGATCTCCATTTCATATATAGGTAGTTTACTAGCTTATAAATATAATTGTATTATACCAATAAATAATAGATTCACGCGGTTAATGTGATTACACTGTTTAATAAGTTATCAAAAGTTTAATGTAAAAACTGGATTTGTGTGATCAATGGTGTGTCAATCTTTGCAGAACACCAGTGTTGTCTATCTATCATGCAGTCATTGTTGATCAAACAGGAGCCATGTTCTCCCGAAAATTTTGGTCTGTATATATTGTTGACTTATATAGGAAATCTAAATGCGCAAAAAATAAATGTTTTAGCATCTAAAATATAATTTCGATATTCCAGATAAAATAGTAGTATTCAACAACAATAATAATTGGCTGAGTGAAAACGCGAGTGATGAATTATGTAACAACATTAAATCGGGTAAGAATTATTTTTGTGATTTATATACTTTTATTATGTTATTGGGTGATGAAAATTATCTCATGCAATTCAACATTTTTCTATATAATAGAATATGCTGACCAGTATGCGAGTAATGTATCCGTTTACTCTGAAAACTACGATTTCATCAAGCAAGAATTAGATTTCTCTTATGAAGATCATCCGATCAAAAATATTATAATCGACAATGGTTTAGGTAGAGTAGTATATTTTATCAGTGAATATAAAGTGCATAATTTTCATCAATGATTTTCAATACTGACATGAGTTATTATTTTGTTGATATAGAAAATGAAGATAATGATTTTGAGAAGAAACATAAGGTGAACGGTGATATATGGCTTCTGAATAATTCTAGTATACCAAATAATGCTTTAAGAGTTGACATTACACCTCATAGTAAGAATGCAATGCAAAATGTTAAAATTAATGAATGTCCATGTACGTATAACTTAAGATTTAAATTTGTTTTCATTTAATTGCAACATTAGCCGACATTAACAAACTAATAATGTATAACCGCGACTAAACTTAAATAATTTATAATTATTATGAATCAATCACTCAAGTCAAATCAATATTTTTTATCTTCAAAGATGATAACATAAAACCGATGGGTAGACATTACTGTTCAAAATGTGATAAGATAATAAAAACAGGTTCTTTGCTTAAAAAAAATTGTCCAAAATGTCAGTCGAAAATGGCTCTGCAATGCGTTAAATGCCATAAACAATATGCCAATCGAAGCTCTCTTAAATACCACTTTAGCGCAAGCAGCTGTGGCCGCAAATTCCAACGACTCTCTCATTGTTCACTGTGCAATTACAAGTCCCATAGCATTATGCTGCTCCGAAGGCATGTCCTTGTGGTGCATGAATCTGAAGAACAGAAATGTCCAAAGTGTGGTGTGGTATTAAAAAACCGCCCTTGTTTAAATAGCCACTTAGATTACTGCGGAAAAGAGCCACGCTTTTCTTGCACTACTTGTAGTTACAAGGCGACAAAGAAGATTAATTTGCAAAAGCATATGAAGCTACATACTGATCTAAATAGGATGACGAGCAGTGAGCATTCGAATATCCATTCGCATTAAAACGATTTTTTTAAATTAAATTGTTAAATCGACTACAATTTGACTCTTTCAGGACGTCCTTACGAAAATAGTTGCAGTCAAGAGCAACAGTCCATTGTGCATAATTGTCTGCATACTTTCTGCAGATATTATGCATATACTTGATTGCAGCTTTTTTCGTCAGAAAGTAGGGGCACTTACTAATAAACTAAATTAATTAATTTCAGGTAAATTGCTGCATGGAATTTGCGAGCAGTGCAATACAACAACAGAAAATCCAAGCTTCGGTGATCTTTCTTACTGTAAGGTCTGTCAAACCACATTGTCATTACAGTGTCAAAGCTGCCATACGAAGCTTAAATCATACAGAAGTATCGTTTATCATTTTAACAATAAGTGCAAGTATCGACTAAAAACTGGACCTTTCGAATGTTCACGGTGTCATAAAATATTGAATAGCGCCGCAAGTTTAAGATGTCACGATAAATTTTGCGGTACAAATGCGGTTCTAATGCATTGTGCGCATTGTCCGTTCAAAACTAAGTACAGATGTAGTTTGATCAAACATCTGCAGATTCACAGTGTTCGTAAAGGTATGATATAATTGGTAGATAAATTGTATATTATTTTACACATTGCTAATCGCATTCTAAAATGCGATTCAAATAGTTTTTGATACTTTATGATATTATACGTTCGTATTAGTGTACTTTTCCGTATTCGACACCAACAAATTATACGATATTCGTATAATTATAATATAATTATAATGCATGCGTGTAGAGGAATAAAGTATAGTTTCTAATTAACGTGACTCAAAAAGTAACTTAATTTTTATTATTTTTAATAACCAAAATTTAGAAACCATATGTGACAAGTACGATTATAAGTAAGGTGAAATTTGCGAAGTTGCTCGCCTTCAAGTAAACGAGAAACTATTTGAGAACCGTTGCGAATGTTTGAAAAGCGGTAAAACGTTTGTCCAAGCCAAAAATCTCGAGATGCACAAGAAAGTCTGCGATTCAAAAGCTCATGTATATAATATAGAAGGTATTATACACCGGCATTTCTGCTATTCCTTTTTTTGACGTGAATACATTTAATTTATTATCTATAATTGTATTTAACTTTTTTTATTGCAGAAAGAAAAATAAAAGATTATGACGCGTTGGCGACAGTTAATACGGCGACGGAAGCTTGACAGCAATTGAAATAGCATAATTATTTAAAGAAAAATTATTTATTTCGCTGCGCAACTAGAGTATTAATTAATAAGTTTGATTTTATTCTTATATTCAAAGTAGAACTTCAAGATATATTGGGTCGTATTTCAAAAATGGACTTTTCTACCCGCTGGTCTAAAATAAGAAGCACTAAACCCACTTTTTGGCACAGAAAAACTCGAAACTCGTGCTTATATGTTGCAAAAACTATATTTTATCGGAGTCAGATATACGCGTGTTGGTGAAAAAAAAACAATGACTAATAGTACGAAGAGTAAGGCTGGCGGGTATTTGCAGTAGAAGACATATCATCGTTGGAAACAGTTTTAATTAGTTATGACTATACCATATTATCATAAGCTTTTTATTCACATTTAAATGTAAAGACGCAATATTGTAATTCGTGATGTCTCTGTAAGAAAGTAAATGAAGTGTCGATTAATTTTATGAGTAGAAATGGTGTTATTATAATATTATTATACTACAATCCAAATAAGGTACAGCTGCCGAATCAAAAAGCCAAAATACACCCACACAAACGTTGGCGTGTTTGACTCGGACACGCGCAGGCAAGCTGTAAAAAAAGTCTGGTGTCGAGGGTAAAACTCAGCAAGTACATAAATATATATGTATATAGAGCACGCGCAGTGATGCGTCGAGAAGAATGCGGCAAAACGTAAATGTGTATAGGATAGGTAATAGGTATATATATCGTATCAGGGCGGGTGACGCTAGCAATGGCGATTCGATTGATTAGGATGTATCGCACGCAAGCTCGGCCCAGATGGCGCTCTTGTGTTTGGCCCAATTGCCGTGTTAAATATATACCTATATATATCAGCTATATATATATAGCTGATGTATATAGATACATACTATATATACGCCGATATATATATAGGTATACATTTAACACGGCAATTTGGCCAAACACAAGAGCGCCATCTGAGCCGGGCTTGCGTGCGATACATCCTAATTATAGTCGTCCGTGCAATTTATTCCCTTTGAAAATAATGATGAATAGAAGTACGAGTTACAGAAAAAACCCAATATGCATCATATTTCAGAGGGCGTAAAAAGCCTGCCTATTAAATTACCCACGAGTCCCTGCGAGCGACGACGAGACCCTGGCGTGCGCGTATTCCCTCGTCGTGTTTCTGGAAATTAGCTCGACTTTCCAAGTTAGCCAAGAATTTTCCAAAATATGACCTGCGAAGATAAACGAGCTCTACATGGTTTTCCGGCTTTCGCTTGCAAGAGCTTTTCGCCCATGTATATACATAATACTTCTCGGACACAACAGAAAAGCTGTGCGCGAGAAAACTAACGTGTTTTCGCGTTAACAGCGTCAATAACAAAAATCTCACGAGAACTTTTGGCCGTGAGCCATTGCCGCTATATACACCACCCGTTTCTTCTTCTTCTTCTGTATACGTTCGTATACATGAGGCAGGACGAGTGCAGCACGTATTTTCTGCAAAGTTGGCGAACCGAGAGATAGAGAGAAAGTCAGTGTGTGGAGAAGAGAAACTTCGTTTTACACTTTATTTATTTGCCTCGTGGGAGAAATTAATTACCGCAAGGCCGGCGCGGATGAGAAAAGAGAGAGGGAGAGGGAGTTTTGTGTGCGGAAGCGTATAGTTTTGTTTCTGACTATTTCTGAATAATTTTTGCCTTGATGCTTTTTGTTCATTTTTGTTTTTAATTTTCACGGGAGCTGTCTGTTTGGCAATATACAAAGTGAATGTCCCATCGCGCACGTATGCACTACTGCGCTATTGAACTCAAACTTTTGAGTCTTTTTGTAGGTAAGCATTCAATGAAAATTAAATTTTTGTCGTTGGATGTATTGCGTGTCATCAATCGTTGATATTTTTTTCCATAAAGCTTATATAGGTATGTCCAGTACATAATTACTCGCAGAGAAAAAAAGCTCCTGCGTCATCAAATAATCATTAAATTAAACGCGAGGCTCGTTTTAGTATTTAGAGTTTGCGCTCTCGCCATCTGTTTTCATATCATTTGGCCAAGGTTGACTTTGTCCAAACAAATATTTTCCTTCTAGCTTTTTATCCTTCATCTCTAGACATTTTCATTAAGAATGCTGAGTGCTGCTCAAAGACTCCAAAGTCTTACGTCCTCGTTCCACTGCGCGCTTTGAAATCATCATCGTGTTGATTCAAGAAAAAAAGAAACATTCGCACAAATGTTGAAGTGTAATTCAACGTCACCGCGCTATTGATCTTCGAACACCGAACTTCTTCTCTCATTAACGGCCGAACTTCTTCCGGGCGCGTTTCAAGAGAGCCTTCACGCAGCGGAATCTTTCGATGCCGCGCGCGCGTTATATTACCAGCCGCGCGCGCGCTTGCGATAAAGCTGCTGCGGCGCGTACAAGTTCCGACAACTAATCAGGGATTTTCATTAAAGGCCGCTGCAGCAGGCGCGCACGGCCAAGTGCTCGCGCACTTGTAGAAACTTACGCGGCAGGCCCGAAGATTACCACGAAAATTTGCATGCCCGGCTATATAAGAAACGAGTAGACAGCTGTATAGATGTGCGCACCTTGTATATGTATACCTCTATACATCTACAGCCCTTTTGAGTGAAAATTAACGCGACGCGTGTGGCTGCATTGGAGTATATACATAAAAAGGAGTGAGTTTGAAAGTTGCGAGACTTTCTTCGCTGATCGAAATTAATATGAAAAGTTATATAGGCTCAAAGCGCGATTGGAATATGTATACAATATATCACCGGTAGCTACACATCAGTGTATAACTGAAACGCAAACTGATCGCAAAGAGACATCCATCAGGAGCTCGCGAGAGCTGAAAGAGAATTGAAAACAGTCCAATTAGCCGTGTGCAAAGAGAGTGTCTTTGGATTACCTGGTCGTCGAACTCGCGTGCAACGCTCGTCGTCGTCGCGAGCGAGTCTAGGTTGCTACGTTACGAGTGGCTCACAACAAATGTTATTGATCTCAAGAGGTGGCAGCTCTCGTTCTCCATTTGTGTATATATACACGCTACTGATGGTAACGGAGTGGATGACGTGCCGTCGTTTCCCCGACAAATAATCATTGATCAAACAGAGAAGCGCCGGGCCTCCGTTAACGTATATAGATATATATGTATGTATGTCCGTTAGATGTGAATATAAATATATCTATATCCAAAAAGGGGAAAAAGCGTGTGCTGGCTTTATGTAACACCGGAGCGCGTAAAATTCTCAACTCGCTGAAAGCTCTAGTGCTTTACACATGCGCGGGGTATAAGTATGTCTCGGGCTTTTTTTACTATAGTGACTTGCGTCTCTGGTTCAACGAATCGACGTACTTTTCTGTAGCTCTCGGAATACAAAAATAACGTTTAATTATAAAATTATGCGAGTTTTATCGGAAATTCATCGATGATTACTTTACTACTTGCCAATTTTATTATTACATTCACAAACCCACTTTAGAGTTCTATTTTAATAATAAGTTTTTCGTTTTGTTTCAGGTAAGTGCAAAATCAATAAGCTCTACGAAATATTATTAGTATTCAATAGGCCATCGGTAAGTCCAATCAGCAATTATTGAATACCACAAATCAACCGAAACACACCGAGAGTTCTAAATATCGGAGCATTTTTCAATACCAAATAGCAAACCCCAAAACACCGCGTATTTCCAATCTAAACAAACTGATAACAATCTTCCGAAAACGACGCCTAAAAAAAAACTTCCCTATGTATATTTCTCTCGCGAGTAACACACCGTTCAATATGTATATCGGAATCCATCGATTTCCCAGCCTGGAAAGGCTCGCACGCGCCGTGAAAAAGAAAACCTCAAACAAACAACACACTGCGAATACAAAGCAGTATGTGCGCCAGATAAGAAGAGTATACACCGCACGCGATAGTTCGCGCGAAGCCTATACAAGACACACGTATAGAATTCCTCGGTTAATACCTATTACTTATATAACACCTGAGCAGTAAAGTGTGCACACAGGCATACCTATAGTAAGATTAATAACGCACCACGCGATAACAATAAGGTCGAGCTCGCAGAATTTACGCGGAGTTTTAAAAACGCTCGCGCTCTCGATTGTTTCGCGTCGCGCACGCAGCTCGCGCGACCCAGAATCCCGATTCGTACATATATATAGTAGGTGCCGCAGTGAGTAGGATATATATACACGGAGCACTTTGCCCGAAGCGCTCGTTCTCTTCTCGGAGTCGCTCGTTCTGGGTTAACGCTGGCTTCCGTTGACGGAACTTCGACAACAATGCCCCGTACTCTGTGTATATATATACAGTCAATGGGTTGCGCGCGCTCGCGCGAAAACAACTCGCACATAGCCCTGTGCATCGGGAGGGTTTAATGTTCGGCGTTTGCGAACGACGAGGAGAAGCTGTCGTCGTCGGAGAGTTGAGACAGAGAGATAGCCCCTTTGCGGGTAATTGACGGGACTGTAGTGGTGCGGATGGGAAATTTGCAGTGTGATGAAGTTGCTTCTTCGTCGCGTTCGAACGACGTAAATTGCTTCGTTTATATGGGATTATTGAATGACGCGATTGATCGAATACGTGCGCGTGGCTGGTACTCGAAGTTATATTATAGATGCGTTTGTCTGATTAACGTTTTGTGAATATTGTAGAGGTGATATGCCCAGCGCGGACTGCCATTAGTTTTTAGCTTTTGATGCAAAATTTCGGCAGTTGCGCCGCGTGGGTCAGTATAGTTTTTGAGGTTTCAAAAGTCCTACTTTCGTGGCCGTATTGCTAGAACGAGAGGAGAATAAGTTACCAAAAAAGATTTGGTTTTCCCTTTTTCTGCTGTCGAAAGATAACTTCTCGATGCCTTAATCCTTTTTTTTTATGTAGTTTTATGCATTCCTAATGAATTTTACCTGTATTGCATTGAATGAATTCCAAGAAAAAAATTGTCTGCGATGTTTTTTGCGCCTAATACTTTACGAGTAAAAATTGACCAGAAATGGACCGGTTTTACTCCGTATAATACGCAAGAATTTTTATTATTTTGATGTGTGTGTGTGTCTGTGTGTGTAACCAGTCCATCTTGAATATATCAATATTCTAATTCTGAATTTCGATCTAAAGCAATTCGGATGTGAATGCGATCGTATTGCTTTTTGTATATAGATATAGATAAGAATAAATTCTATTCGGTGTTTATTCAAATCTTCATTTCTATGCATAACAATTTCCACATGTATATATTTTAATATAATACGAAGAAATACCGATTCAAATGTTTGATAAAACGAACGAGCTCTCTCCGTATAACAATGGGACACGTGCGTGCGTCACTCGATTGTCAAAGGAAAAACCCTCTCTCGCCCAAGCCTGAAATTACGCATCCACCGAAGAATTAAAGAAACAAATTATCGCTCGTATATACTTTCGACAACAGTCATCATATTCGAGTTCAATATTCAATACAATACACACAGACTGCACCAATCCGTTACAATGGAACGCGCGTACTCGTCATTGTAAGCACGCATAGCTTTGCATCTGAATCGAAGCGTTGCATGCGCTCGCCGGCGTTTCATCATTTCAGCCGCAGCTTCGGAATACGTTTTTATAAAGTATTCATAACTCTCCGCGGACGCATTTCCATGCGCGCGCACAGTCGATTTCGAAATTTTTCTATTTACGCGCGGAGAGAGCGATTTTCGCGCGCGGTCTGTGTGTCCGGTCTGGTTTGCTCGGAAAATACGGATCTCTGCTACTGCTGTGCGTGTATGTATGGTTTATGTATTCACGGATTCGAGAATATTTTCCCCTGCGCGAGGCTTTTGCTGTAATATCCATCCTGTAGTAGCGCGCATAGCGTTTTCGCGCCTGAATTATAAATGAGCTATGAAGCGCGAGGTTGGAATAGTGGTAGCTGTATTATAGAGCAAAATTTTGGATAACAGCTTTATGGATATTTACCGGCTTGAAGGAACGCTAAATACTTCGCAAACATTTTGTTAGTTGAATTATGCATATTAGTAGAATTTTAATCATTTTACCTAGAAAAGCGATGAAAATTTGTCCTCATAAAAGTATTTTCTATATCAAAGTCTGACACACGAGATGAGCTATAAACCGCTTGTTTTATATATCGCATGCAAAAAAAAGTTTACAACGCCGTAAAAAAAAATCCATCGGCTAACTAGACCATTTCAGCCCTTTATATAAAACATTCAATTCCGGCAACGCCAAGGATTAAAACACGCATGGCTCGCAACTATGCACGTGCGTACGATCGGCAATAAACTGACAAACGCTCGTTACCATGCGCACCGAACGACTCTCTCGTGCGCTTCGATCTATAGTTATATACCAGCCTACGGGAGGACTAAATGCATTCGTGTATGTGTGCGTGTGTATATATAGGAACGCATACGTATGGTAAATTGATTTTACACGCCCCTGACTGGCCATTAACATTTGTAAGTGCGACGCAGTCACTGTCACGCGATCCCTATGGCTGAAGAAGAATTGTATTGTGCACCATGGGAGTGACTTACACAATTTACGCGGCGCGCGCAGATGCACACTGTACGCGCGCGTGTCATTAGAGAGGACGACAGCGGAAATCGAAATATGGCGGAGGCGTACGCTTAACTCTGAAGTCTACGGAATGCGTTATTTCTCTCTCTCTCTCTCTCTCTCTCTCTCTCTCTCTCTCTCTCGGAAAATGCGGATGATATGTTTGTTGAGTCATAATATATACATAAATTTTGTTAAATGTGAAGGTTTATAGATTCTTTTGTGTTTCATGTACAGAACGTTATACAGCAAATGTTTTTCAAATATACTTTCGAGTGACACTTTTTGTCTATGTAGAGTCGACCGAATGCGTAACAAACATCCTGAAAAAACAATGCGCGCATATTAAAATTCTATGAATAATCCTCTCCTGTTTCCAAATCCGTTGCACAATATATCGAAGCTTCCGCAATTCGCATCCCGGTAACAGAAAACAAAACAGCCGCACGTCCAACAAAATCCACACCCTCTTGTCATCCATTTCGACACAGTTCGTTCAACCGATCGCTCGCTCGCTCGAGTCGCCTTCTATACATACACAAAATACAAATCGGATGCAGCTATACTGTTCACAAAAATATACGTGTGTTCGATTTTTAATTACACGGCAATTAGCCGCGGCTGCGATGCATCCACGTATAGGCCTCATTGACCTTAGCTCTACTGCACACACACATTACATTACATTCGGCGTGGTATATAGTAGCGTCAATTACGCCATTCCTGTAGTCAACCGTCCGTGTATCCGCGTATTGTGCACGACGCTACTGTAGTCATCGATGCCGATCGCGCTTGGGTGATGCTACTTCTCTTGCCGATCGTTTTCTCTGTGTAATCATCACTACGATGCAACTCTATAGCGGCTATAATTGCGCTTTGGTATATATAGCTTTGCTTGGGATAATCAAATAAGCGACGCAAGGAAATTGGGAATCGTGTATATATAGTGACTACTAGTGTGTACGTAAGCTTTTGAACGGTGATGAGGGGACCGGTGTGTCTCTCTATGTAATATTCTATAGCGCGTTTTCTGTGAGAAATTACTATGATTTCAGGAAAATCAAGTGCGCGTGCTCGAGGGAGCAACACAATGGAGGCCGCATTCGATGTGATCATTGTATTTGCGATGATGATGGTGGGACACTCTCGAGTGTCCTGGCAATGATGACATTAATTTCGACGAGAGTGGGCGGCTGGATTCAGCCGTTATATTTGCGTTTTTTCGCTGTTCGAACACACTGTTTGCTTTCGATGTCGAGCTTATATACACTGTATACTTAATTTTGCGACATTTTTATTGTGCTCTGGCGGTGCTTGACTGTAATCTACTGTGTGTCTCCACTGTAATGTCCGCATAGAAAAAGAATCTTTTCAGATTTTTTCGTGGCAGAGTATTACTTACGTGAGCCGAATAAGTATATACGTCGTTATACTTCTTTTAGCCAACGGCTATACTCGTTTCGGATGTGTGTTTGTCCTTGGTTTCATAACTCTCGGACGGAAAAGCTCACGCCGCCGAGGTGGGAAAAAAACGTCGACAAACCTTGAATCTTTACATAGTTTCCCAGGTCATAAATATCGCATAATATACATTGCGCAATATGCCGCATATAGCACGAGAAGTATAATACCAAAGCCAAATTGAAGTCGCGAAACGCGGTACATTATTCAAAGTATAATATGTACGAAGCACACACTAATGTATACGCATGTCTCTTTGAAAAATAACCTCCGCTAACGAAATACGCATACGTATTTAAAAATTTCCCGAAAGATCAGCCTCTCTCTCACACGTGTACGTGAGTCATCGGAGCGCTAATTGATAGCGCACATCCGGCATCTGCGTAGGAAAATTAAGGCTATTAATTACACGCTAATTAATTATCATAATGCGCACAGCCACATCCAGTCAACCTATATAAATTAACATCAGCCAGACCAGGTTGCAGACTTGGCGTGTTACATAGGTATGTGTATCCTAAAATCATTCGCCTATTATATTATCGATTGATCGCGCGTCCCACACAGGCCGCGTCATCGTCGTGTCGAGAGTGAAGATGAAAAAAGCCGCCAAATAAAAAGACAAAAAGAAAAGCCGAGCAGATCTGATAATACGCGGTACACAGGCTCGTGTCTCCGTAAAGCAACTCGAGCGTATCGCTGCAACAGCAGCAGCAGCAGCAGCATACTCGTGACGGAGATGCATATCGCGCGAGCATTAGACGAGAGGAAGAAAAAAAAGGGAAGGAGGAAAAGTCAGCATCAGTGACGAGAAAGCAGTCGGCTATATAGTAAACGCCCCCGAAGGCGTAGCTGAAGTGTGTCGCAATCGCGATCGGTATCCCGTGCGACAGGCCTCAATTATCCCGGGCACACAGCCGAGAGGGTAGGAGGCTGTTGCTGCGCCAGCCATAGCCTCTTTATCTATCTCAGCCGTCGTCTCTTTTTGACGCGCGCCAACGAATTTCTCGTGTCTTCATAAATAAGAGCGAGATAGATACGTCTATATATAGGACACGATCCTCCCGTGAGTGTGTTTATACGTTCGAGGGATGTGTGTGTGTGTGTGTAGGGAAATGCATATCTCGGATATATGAGGATGGGATGGAATGGATATGTTCGAGCGAGTTTTACTACGCGCGCGTGTAACGCGCGTGTAACGTGTTCGCGAAAGGGTGCCAAGTGCAGGCGCGCATTAATTAGGCTGGAACAAAGTCTTAACTTGGATGTATATATATGCGCGCGATGAGAGTCGAGAGAAAGTAGGAATGCGTTGCCAGGAGTAGTATATAATGTAATGAGAATTTCTGGTAATAGTGCGATTGCTCTTTTTTTTCTCACGAGACTTTGTAAAGATCATTATTTTCCGGTTAATTCTAAATCGTGAACATTCAGAGAATAATCCTTATACGGGAGGAAATTTTCGTGAAACCAATTTGCATTTTCAGGAGGACGTTAACTAGTATGACAACTAGCCCGAGCGACTATACTTAAACGCAAACTTCGACTAACTTTTCAAATATATATAGTTTGGCCTACCCAAAACACACTTAGCGCCAAGTGTGCCGACAACTCTCACACGCTTGCGCTTGCAACTCGCATAAAACATTCATCAAAAACACCGAAACTTCGCGCGATACTCCGAAAAGGACAAAAAAAATCCGAGAAAAAGGGAAAAATTTGAGTGTCACTCATAAAAATGAGATACGAGGGCGCCGTATAAAAAATTCATCCGCGTGTTTGCGCGTAAAAATGAACGCAGTGTTATAAGAAGGAATAAATTCCTATAATATCTACCGCAAGCTTATAACACACGCGCAAAGCTAAGTATATATAACTTGATGCGCAGGAGAGACGCGGCGCATATCCGGCGGAGAGACTGATATATTAATCCGACACTGTAACCGAGTTCCTGCGGAGTAAATGAAGGCGGGGAATATCCGTAGGGACTAGGAACTTGAGTTTTACGAGGATGAATATGTATCGCGGCGCGAGAGAACTTTGCGCGGACGTACCTTATTCTGCAAATGCGGCGCGGGAATATTCAGTTGTACGCGACTCTGGTGCCTGAGATATCCTGGTCTTAAAAAAGACAAGTTAATCATTCTATAATATTCGTTCTCTGATTGGCTGTTCGATTTCGCAGAAAGTGATAATTGAGAAAATGTGGTAACAAGGGTGAATTTCGTTATCACTGCGAGATTTTCAACCTTTTCAAATCATACTTGCGCTTTTCAAAAAACAAATAACCTTTTCGATAAAACGGTCTGGCCTGAATTCCAGTAGTCGATATGAATTTGCGTGATAATGTCAAACACGAATAGAAATAATGATCAAACTGTATAATCCACCATAATTGCCGCGTACACTGCAATCATATCAAAGTCGTGCGGAATCTCAAATCCAGTATAGTTATATATACCTCGCACTAACGACCAAAGATCTTTAGTCGAACAAAACAACACAAATCATTCCTCGCGGAAGGACGTACGACGCGCCAGAAACTGCATGCAGTTCCGCACCTGTCATATTTCACTTGCGTTCTCTCTGCACATCCTACTCCTAAATAGCTTTATTGTTCTTCGCGTGATAACATCCACAGCGCCATTTGCACCCGTTATCAGCGACAGCCTCGTGAGCAGGCGAAACTTCCTTGTACGCGTAATTAACTTGTAGAAAATTGATCGCATCGAGTTCGAAACAAGTCTCACACATCTCGTCCAGAACAGAACTTGAACATCTCTCGGAATATAATATAGGTATATATACCTGGGTGCACGAGGCACGTGACGCGAGGATCTTCGGGATGAATGCAAATCTGTTTAAATAGCTGGGACAAAGTTGCCTCGCTCGCTATATAGCTTATATCGCCTCCCCCACGTACGAGATTAGATTTACATTGTTGGAGCGCCCGAAACGGAAGTACCTACTTTCGTTGCTCTTTTTCTTCCGAGCTCTTCTTCCGACAACGAGAGGAGATTTAACGTGTGGATGGGAGAGAGTTGAGCTTGTTTATAAACTTCCAGATTTCAGAGCTGCAGATTCACGAGTCGCTTTAATTAGAGCATTATTTGAATTGTAGCTCTAGTTTGTTGTGTTTCTAAGCTTATACTTGTTTCGCGAAGAAAACAGCACTAATTGTTTGAGCTGACGCGATTGACTTGAATTTCGAGTGCGAAACGGTGGGAAAACAAGAACGGGAATTTATTTGCAACGGCACTTCCTCTCTGCGTGTGACTCTATTGAAAAAGAATGCGCCGAGTATGTATTATATTATAGCGTTTGGAGAAGCGAAACCAGAGGAGCGTCGGAGGAATTTTCATGTGGTGATTCACCGCGAGTACATTCCAGCATCGAAAGTTCAATTTCCGAATGAAGGCAATTAAAATAATAATTTTTCTGGAATATATAGCAGAAAGGAAAGGAAAAAAATACAGTTATCAGTGCCGAGCGTATAGTCGCCGAAAAAAAAACTGAAAAGGACTAATTGCCGCCATTTGAAAATTCCTCGAGCCCCGTTCATTTTGATTCCAAACCATCCTCAATTATACGGAAATCCAATTTTCGCGGGCGTAATGTTTCGGCCATATAGCCAGAGCGAGACTCGAGAGTCGGCTCGTTTTTTCCGGGGCGTTTAATTTGATTTCGCCGAGTCGCTTTCCCTCGTCGCATCGGAGAGAGAGAGAGAGAGAGAGAGAGAGAGAGAGAGAGAGAGAGAGCGCGACTGCAGAATAAAACAGCGGGTATTTTTGGAATTCC
Organism: Cecidostiba fungosa; assembly: GCA_900474305.1. NCBI lineage: Eukaryota > Metazoa > Arthropoda > Insecta > Hymenoptera > Pteromalidae > Cecidostiba > Cecidostiba fungosa. The sequence continues at coordinate 69,476 of UCOJ01000664.1, forward strand.
AATTTACAAAAGCTCGCCGTGAAAGAAAGTTTTCGCGCATATTTGAATTGCGTGTTCGAAATACCGGCGGATATAGACTACCTATATTATAATATAAGAGCCTCGCTGAACTTCTTCCCCGAGTTTTTTCCGACTATAATCCGTCGAGAGAGTTTTCTTTTCTCTCAGCTTTTTGTACTCATACTTTAAGGGCGCGAGTACAGCGTCCTCGCAGCAATGATATAAATCCTGTAGAGTAGGATCCGCGAAATTTTGGATTCACGGTAGTATACCGAATAAACATCGCGCAGTAGCGAGCGCTGAGAACCGATAAAATTCGCTATTACTCGTTATTTATCGACGGCATAATAAAACAGATTTACCGCGAGTTACACGTAGGTGCGCAGGGATAAGGTATATATACGAGAGAGAGATAGCTACAGCAGCGCAGCAGCCCGTGTACAAGGTATACGGCGTCGAATCGCGAGTTATTTTAAGAGAAAACTGGTTTGGTATAGTCGAGCTATATTTACTTTTCTCAGGCGCACACGACGGAATCATCGGAGGCAGCGGCGTAGTCCTCTCTGTGTACATACACCGGTGGCGCGCGGCGACGGCCAGGACTTATATACGTGCAGTACTCTTGCAAACCCTCCACGTGCGTATATATATCCTTTTCTCGTCGTATCGTATGCGTACACGAACTCGGCTCGACTTTTTTCTTATTCTATAAAACCGACGAGCTTGCGTGCTATCGGAAATCATCGAGGTGTGTATGTATTAGACCTTGCTTGCGCTCGAGGATTCGGGTCAATAGCAATGAAAAAGCCTCAACTGCCGAATTATTTTATGGTTTAAATTTTAAAATAGTACATTGTGCAACAAGGGGAGAAAATGAGCTATGTCAAGCGTGGGTGAGGTGTTGAGCACGAGACGTAGACGAGTGCTGAGAACACCTCACCCGAGTCCGACATAGCTTTTATTCCCGTGTTACACACCGTGTTTTTTTTCAAGAAGGGGATGAAAGGGACTTTTTTATGGTGAAAGTAGGGTAGGAGATCGTGTATTTCAAGTGGCACAACGCAGTTGAAAATGTTTGCATTTTAAATTATATAATTCAAAAAATTTGTTAAAATTACAAATTTTGAAAAATTAAAAAATTTTTTTTTAAATTTTAGAAAATTTGAAAAACGGGTATGGATAGCGGGGAAAAAAGACTTCTAACACGCTTGGAATGGACTATTTTCTGCGCTACTTTTAGGCATGAAAAAAGCCCATTTCATGCGCACGTTGGAAAAAGAAACATTTTCATACAAGCAAAACGCGTAACAGTTGTAGGTATTTCAAAAGAGTCAAATCAACGTCGTATCAAAGGCATCAAAGTACATAATACCATATCGCATACTATACATCATCGATATAACGTAAAAGCCTCGTCGTGAACTTAAAGCACATCATGCGAAAGCAGCTTGATAGGAGTAATAGAGTCCCAGGGAATAACATCGGTGTATACATAGTGTGTATGTATACCTGTCGTCTCTCTCGCGCATACATATATCGAATAAGCATGAAAGTGCATCGAAATCTCGTCAGAGGAGCACGTCACGAGCGACTGAACTTTCACAGAAATCGAGCAAACTTCCTGCGGTTCACCTGAGCGCACTACGAGGGGAGGCAGCAGCATCAGTGCGATATTCTCTTTCCGCATCCGGCGCACGCCACCGGCGGCTGTAGTCTCTGTATTTGTCGTACCTCCGTGTGTTCCTCTTCTCTTTTTTTCTCTCTCTCTCTCTCTTGTCTACCGCTTCTTCCGCGAGAGCCGACCCCTATATATGTGTATGTATACACACGAACGAACGCATCTGTGGTTTACAGGAGAGATTGGGTGCTCCATGCTTGACAACTGCTGATCCCCTGATGAACCAAATTTCTAACTCAATTCACGTCGATTAAGTCGCGAGTGTATAATAGAATATATAAACAAAACAAACTCGTATTTAAAGCGATACACCGTGTGCCGCATCTGGAGCGGATCTATTGCGCAACTCGAAATCAATACAAAGAGAGAAATCAGTAAAAGCAAACAAGCTACATTTCAAGGAGCTTTTTGTTTTTCAGTTAAAACCCTTGATATGGAGCCGCTCGTGCGCATATAATACGTGTACACATCGATACATCCCCGGATATTTTTGCAGCGCGCTTTTACGAGCGCCGCCAGAGAGAAGGCGGTTTAACGATTTAAAAGCTTCCTATATATACATATATATATATGTATGCGGAGTTCGAGCTCTCTTGCGGACGCTATTTTTCGGTTTCTCCGCGTGCGGATGATGGTATTGCGGCTGATGCTGACGTTCGCCGGTGCGCTTTCATTGCGGAAGAATAAAAAGTGCCGAGTAAGGCCGTGAAATTTTCGCGTGCGCGCGCTGCAGCGCAGAAAAATATAACAGTTTGGCTTTTTGCGCGCGCGCGACGTCGTTTTAAGAGAAACGCTGCGAGTGCTATCGGAAATGCGCTATGCAAAAAGTAACGATTGCTTTTGTTTGCGACCGCGATGTGTATATTGCATATGAAATCTTTGTCGTGAAAAAAATGTGAGCTTCGAATCAAATTATCCAATATTGTAGATACGACGATTTTTATATTTCTTACGCTTTATCGATACTAAGATTTAAAAAAAGCAAAAGAACGTTTTATACCGTTATAACTTAGACTGAAATACAATACATTCCACAGATATTCTACCGAGGGTAAAGTTAAAATCTTAACACCTGTCAGGATGTCATCTCTCACGCCTCCGTCACATCCAGCTCCATTAGCCCATCGAAATCTCTATCAGCGAATGTGACACTTTTCATAATTTGTATCGTGATTCCATTGTGAACCACATGACGTTACACATAACGTTAAACCCCAAAGCTTCAAGTCTCTCGCTGCTGAGATGAAGCATCTGAGACGTAGGCGCGTAGTGAATTGACGAAGTGACTATACCGTTGATTCTAAGCGCAACTCGCGCGCTGCATTCCCAGAACATTCGGCTTTCAGCTCCGAAATGCTATACATTCATATTCCTTCGCGTTGGCGTGCTTCCGCAGCTCTGATACGCCAGCTTCTGCTGCGAGGAAGCCCTTGATTGACACCTGACAGCCACCGAAAACCAAATGCCTCGTGAGGAGAGCAAGCTTTGGATGCACGTAATCCGCTCGCTCGCCTCGTATTATAATAATAATCTCTTTGCTATGGATTATGCGGGAATTAAATTACGCCTCCTTTTTTTATCGGGCATTCGTCGGAATCAAATCTAAATTGACTTACTAAATTGATTGCTGTTCGAAGCATTTGATGCGTTGCGTTTTATAGTTGATTTTAGTAAAGAACATGTATTGACTAGTTTTGTTGTAGTTGAAATAAATTACTTTTAAATGAAAAAGATAAAATGTTATATTACCTATACCAATGAAGATTTTTCCATGAATATGTTTCAAAATTTAATTTCACGCATACCTTCGTTTGACGGTCCTTCATCCTAGTGAATGCAGGTATTGCACAAATAAACAATAAACGAACTCACACAACTTTTCCGTCCATAAAAACAAAAGCTACCTCGCATCACATACAAACAATACTTTTATAATGATTGCCGAATAGTTGTTTACACGCGTATATACGTTTGTTTTTCATCGTCTTCGTAATTGCGTGTAGCGCCATGGGCTGATAACGTTTTTGTCGCAGCAGACGGCAAACTCGCGTATAACACACACCCCCTGGCAAAATTAGAACAGATCGTATCTACGCCGCGATTTCTCTGCTTCTCAGGGGCGTCCACGAAAGAGAAGAACCAGAAGCCCCTGCGCGTCTGTCTTGCCATTATCAGAGCTCTGGATCCGAGAAAATTGCGGCTTCTATATAACAGCTACCGACAGCCGGCATAAATCACGCGGCGAACGCGTAAACACCGCAGCCACTTTGCATCTCGTAAAACTCGAGGAGAAGCGCGATGTATACGTGTGTCCCGGCTCCTCGAGAGTTTCCCAAAAAATTCTGCGTGATAATGCACGCGAGAGGAGGAAGAGATATTGTGTAAGACTTTTGGCGAGCGAGCGCTCAAGATTATAATATAGTTATAGTTATAGTTTAAATTTTAATTTATCTTCAAGTGAAAAAATTTTACAGAGTCACAGCATTGCTTATATCACAGATCAATCGGTCAGATGATTTTTTTGTCACATGTAATATTGTACATTTTCATTATCACACTTACACAATTTATAGTTACGTATACGTCGCATTACATTACATAATTACATGGAGAAAAAAGATCCGCCACGATGACGGTGTTAGAAGCGCCAAGCCATATTATAACCATGATACAATACAGTTTTGGCTTTTTAGTCTCTGGTCAGCGGCGATAGGTGGCGCATAGGCATTTTCATATAACCTTCTTCAAAATTTGCGCGCACAATGTCATATATAGCGGTGTGCCAGCTATGTCAAAACTGCCTTGTTAGCTGGCCTGCTTAGGCCGCTCGTGCTATAACTGTCTGAGTCTGTATGATTATCATTGTGTACAGTTCATTAGAGAGTCATGAAATTTTGATATTTTCATTGAGAATATTAAATTTAAAGGCGATTGAGTGTACTTAAAGTATAATCTCTCTTTTACGTAGGTACTTATATTATTTACTCCAGAAACATTAAAATCCTTATTTGCTGAACATTATAAAGCCTCTGTTAATATTTATGTAACCCAGCTACTGCGAGTCAATACCAATAATAATTATTTCATTTTCACGCGTCAATAAATTTCTTTTTGATTTCCTTGAGCAACAAAATGACGCCCAGATTGGATGCTGACTCATCAAGTTCGAAGCGCGTGTATATTGAGCGCATAATAGGATTCTCTTTCGATCCAAATTCGTACATGTATAAGCATCGCAAGATCCAAAGTCCTTGATACACTGATTACAGTGTGACCTCATGCTCGTTTCGGAATCCGACAGCAAGATTAATCTGAAAACGAGCACCTCGTAATTATGCATGCGATGTAGCCATTCGTGCCAAATCCAGACGCACAACAACAATAACCTCATTACTCTATCCACGCGAAAAAAAAACCAGCAAGCTATAGAGTAAGCCGCAGCCAAGTACACTCTTCCTCTCGCGTATATATATATATAACTATTATAGGTCGCTCGCGTCCAGCATCACAACGGGACGATCGTCCGCGGAGATTTTAATCGACGCCATTATTCACTCGGCCGATTACGAAGCCTTCGCGTTTGCTCTCGTTCACGGCCCACTTAGTCTTCGCGCGACGACTCCTCCGCTAGAATCTTCCTGCAGCGCCTCGATTCTCGCTCTCTACGACGACGCGCTAATTCTCTCGCAGCGACGTAATTACCGAATGACGCTGGCATATCAATTAAGCACGGGAGTGTGTATAGCCTAGCGCGGTCTTTTAAAGGGTCGAAACTTGTCGCGCTGCGGCAAGGTCGAATTAAACTTTGCAGGATCATTTCCCCGTGCTGATAATCGCGCTGCAGCCGCTGACTTTAATGGAAGTCTTTTATTCTTCCTTCACTGGGATCTTTTTTTTTATTATTGGATGACTGGGAAATTTCTGCTGGATGAGGAAAAGATGATTTTATCTTTGGTTGTTGACGTAGTTCGACTTTGCTGCGGGGAAGGACGGGATATGCGATCGAACTTTAACGTTTTCGAAAGTTTTCATCTAACAATGAGAGAAGGCTATGGATTTATATCTAGCTTGGTTTCAATGGGAATCTACGATTGTAATAAAAAAATGGGAACTCAAGTATAATTAAATTTTAATTAATAGTCACAAAACGACTGCATATTCAACTCTCGCGTTTCTCGCGCGTGTCGTGAATAAAGTAAAGTACATATACGTGTGTGTATAAATAGCACTATAAAACTCAACACGCCGAGGAAAGAGAGTAGGAAAAGAGAGAAAAAGTATATACCCTTTTTATTTTCTTCTCGATACATTAACCTCCACAGGCTCTTCACGGCACGAGAGCCAATTATTTCCGCCAAAATCCAGGCGAGAGAGCATCGCTCGGCTAAGTCCTACATTCGCGTATAATATAAAACATTCGCGCGAGCGTTCACAGACTTCTTAGACCGCGAAGTCAAACAATGAACAAAGGTTGCGAGCAAATTCTACTGGAGGAAAAATAGGACATTGCTCGCTTCAATGTAAACATTTTCGTATGAATTTCTGACCTCCTTTCGCGCATAATATAAATAGTGTTGCATTATAGCTTATCTTTTTTTTCGCATCAAAAGCAGGAAAACAATAATATAAAGTTGTAATCACGGCAGGTTCGCTATTTGAAAAGTGACTTTTGTTTTCTGCAACGCAGTTATATCGATAGAACGAATTGTAGAGACGATCATTTTTTGCTGCAATATAGCCAGTTTCAAACCGAGTTTGTTTTAGATTTGAATGTTTTAAAAACCAATCAAAGTTCTTCGGGGAACGTGCGTTGACCTACATATTGTAGTCAAATGAAAACTTTATCAAGTATGAATTCCCGTCGCTTTATATTTGATCTGGAATTCTAATAGCGCTTGATTAAATATTGAACGAGCTCTCGTCGAAGATGTACAAGGACGTGTATGGATTTTCTCTGTGCCAATAAAATCATATACCATACGACATCTGTTATTCAAAAACACCGCATCAAAATGAGATCTTCTTGAAAGCATTATCAAATCGTATATAGAATTCCAAGCAGTGCAGCCAACGATGAGAAAGTTATTCACCTCTCTCGCCGGCAACGACCTCAGACCGAAACCAGCTCATCAGAGCTCGAATCGCCAAATAGAGCACTTCCCACACACACACACACACACACACACACATGGAGATCCCCCGCGCGAAGC
>UCOJ01000665.1:0-75832 GCA_900474305.1 Cecidostiba fungosa
GTCGGAACTAATACATTAATTTCCCGATAGCCCGAGATATAGTTTCCAAGCCCGAAAATGATTCTTCGTATTCCATTGACCAAAAAGTAGCTTCGGTATATATCTATATATAGAGAAACTCGAGCCACCGCAGGTTATCGTCGCATCTCACCTGTAGTTTCGGTAGCAAAGCTCAACGAAAAAAAAAAAAATTCGTGAGATACACCCGCAGCTGTAGTCCGTTGTTTGCTGCTATTGTATACAGGAGATAAGCTCAGAAGCGATTTTAAATTGCCGTTTATTAGCCGCGGGCTGGACATCGATTTTAATGCGTTAGCGCTAATGCCGATCTTATCGATGTGGGTTAGGTATAGTGGGTGTCGTATGTGTATAGTTACTGCTGCTACTGCTGCCGGGAGCGGTGTCAGCCGAGGAATTTATTTAACGGCTGTGTGCAGCGTATGTTGAGATTTTTATCGAGCTTTTGTTGTGATTTAATTAAAAAGTTACATGTCGCCTTCTGCATGTGCGTTATACGTCAGAAGGGGTTATAGGTTTTCTGAACGGTATGCGCTGGAAAATTATATGAAAATTTGCAATCTTTGTTGCTGTGAAGGGTAGAGATTATACTTTATTAATAAATTTTCCTGTCAACCTGGTAGAAAATTAACGCTTTTTCGTTGCTCAACGCGTTTTAGTAATTTATTATAAAAAATAACTCAATTAACTCAAGTGAAGCTCGTATAACGACACACACACACATGAAATAAAGAGAAACGTCCCCTAAAAATTGACCCAAACTTGTAAAACTCAGCAACGTGACGAAATTGCCTCGAGAACGAAGAATCGGTTACGCGCCATAAAAGCCATAAAAAAACGAACCTATACCTATAATATCCGAATTTTTGTCCGCGAAAACTTTTAATCGATTCTCTCCCGAATGATATCACGTGTATTCACGCGCCTCCTATAAAAATCCTCTCTCTTTTTTCTCACAAAGAAAGATCATCCCGATACAATATGCGCACGGCTGTAAAAATTGTTCGCTAAAAACTTTGAATCCAATTCCGCGGAGTCTTCCCTTCGTTTATTGCGACGACGACGACGACTGAGTCTTTTTCCTATTGTTCTCCTTATATTCCTTTTGGCGAGGTAAGGAGCAGCAAACTTTTCGAATTACTATTCCGCATTTGCGATGCGACTCGTCGCCGCTGCTGCTGATGTATAGCAGGATTTATGCTTGAATATTTCTCGCGCACACGAGAGAGAGAGAGAGAGAGAGAAAAATATATATAAGATGGCGAAGGCTTCGATGCATAACTTTTAGTTCTTCTCCTTTTCCCACCGACGAGGACCGACTGACAGGAGAGTTAAAGTGGCAATTTTTGTAAATCCGAGTTTTATTGGTGTTTATACCTTTGTGTCGAATCGATTCTGTGTCTTTTGTGTGTTATCGTTGGACTCGGAATCGATACACGGGTTAAAAAGCTTGTTTATGCACTATCCGTTATATTAAAGCCACTTTGTGTATGGCAACATTCAATTTCGAACGAAAAAAAAGCTTCGCATTCACACGTATATACATAAAGCCGAGCTTTTAAAAACTAATTGAATATTTATTTTCGAGCAAACAGAGAGAGAGAGCCGCGTCTCTTCTGCATGTTTTCGTTTAACAAGCTGACTTTAATATCCACTCGTTCTAATGAACGTTTTGAAAACGGAAAAAGCTCGACGAAAATAAACAGACTTTCCAATAATATAAAGAGCCGTATATGTGTATAGATATGGATAAAACTTCACGTGAGTATTATGAGTCTTTCGCGTTTGATCCGTGCCAAAATATGTCTGCCTCGGTAATTTGGCATCGAGAACGAACGAACGATAGCTACGAGGTAACTTCTTCGATGTATTTCTTTTTTTTTTTTCGTTCTCTTTGCAGTGCGCGCTTTGACTGGCACAAAATAGAGTGAATTATGAGCCTGGCTAATGGAAATGTGGAAAAATTCACGAGGCACCGTTTCATTCACTGCTGGAAATTCACAGCCGAACGGATCGAGTTGAATTACGCGCTAATTTAAGAAAAAGGAAAGATCGAGGAGTGTATTAAGTATATTTAGACTACTGCCAGCTTTTTTTAGATCTCGTTGAGTTTTATGATTTTTCTTGATTTAAAATATACGATATTTCGTTGGAGAAACGAAGAGGTCGATAAAATTGCTTTGTCAATTTCGTGTAAAGCCGCTGATTGTAATCAAAACTTCAGATGACATCAGATATACGTGTGTGACACGCTCGAGATGAAGAGACTGAAAAAAAAATGAAGCAAAAATTATACTAAACAACAGAGCGAAATTCAATTTTGCCTTTGAAGGCGATGCGTTAAAAGAAGGCATGTAAAAAGCATCTCTCTTCTGAACGCATTCTCAGCATTCTCGCAATGGACTGATTGAAAAATCGAACTCTGCAGCTATAGATATATCCTTTTTCCTGCGTTTTTCCACACGTGACCTGAAAGGACTCTAATGCATTTCTCTGACTTCTGAAGCTTTCGACAAATGTGTCATTTCCGTGCGCCATTCAGCTGAGTACAAAAAAAAGAAGGAATAACTTAATCCTTTAGTCAGAGATCGAGTATAAAAACTTTGATTTCTATTATAGGGAAAGGATTGTGACTGTACATAGCGAGAAAAATCTGTGTGAAAATTATACCTTGTAATATATATAAGTGAAAGAGAAAGTGATGAGACTATGAGCATTTTGACGCTCATTTGTCGGGAACTACGTCCCGGACGTAATTAACTCGAAGCTCTCTCTCTCTCTCCTGCGGTCAGTTGAATACCGGCTTGCTATTAAGCTTATCAAATAGACTGTCTAATTAATGGCGAATTATAAAAAGCTCCATCGCTATATACTGCGAAATCCGGATTTCTGTGGGCTGGATAATTTATCTGAATCTAATTGGAAAGAGCAACTTTGCCAGTATAGTTGAGTAGCGTGTAATTACCCGCAGCATTTAAACAATTTTTGTTCTACATTAAAATGTAAAATATCGATTTTGAGCTTTTGTTCGAGTATATAACAAAAGAAAAGTTCAATATTATGGTATACATACACGGCTTGATTATCCTTCGCTGAGATTTGCTAAATATGTTGCATTTCGACACACAAATTGCATAATAAGCCATGAACGTGCGCCTGTATAATAGATACGATTTAGCGTCGTTACTAGCTATATACGGCTAACGGTTAATTAAATTCCTTTACCGACCAGCCGATATTATCAACGATCACTATCGGAATACTTGATTACAAGCTCCGACAAGAGGATTTCGCTTTTCGCATTGAAAAAAAGGCACACAGGCTCGATTAACAAAGCAGATTTGTAATTTGTATTCCGTCGACGTTGAACGAAATATTTTTTAAAAAAAAAAGGACAACAGAATTCTCGTAACGACTATAATTTCAAAGGAAAAAATATCCCAGGGACATAAGGGCAACTTTGTCAGAGGAATGCGAGAAGGGCCGAGGCGTAATTAGCGATCCGGCGTCCGAACAATTCGTGTCGTCCGCTTCGAGCGATTCGATTCTCGCTGAAGTCATAAACAAAAGGCCCCAAAGCTCGGAAGCCGTTATCGACGAACACCCGAGAACATTAACTAGTTTATACTACTCTTGTCCCTTTAGAATTAATGGCTGCAAGCTCGACAGGAACTGAGTAGTTTGATTTTATTGGTTTTGGATTTAAATACAGAAATAATAAATTGTTCCTTTGATATCCTCTTTGCAAGTTACGTTGAAATAAATATCCTACATCACTGTCGTTCTTAAAGTATGTTACCTTTTGTAGAGATTGTCTTTTCACATATAAGTACGCAAGTAGAGCAAGTCCGCGTGTAGTCAGGCGTACAGATTTTATTGACTACCTGTACAGTTTTATGATGGATATTAGTTCTCCTGACTTTTTATTATAGCTTTATACTTATTTTACGACAGTTTGACAAGCACACGCGATCGAGTCCCTCTCTATCTCATGCAGACAATGCAATTTGTATCGATGGTATTTATACTTTGAATCAGGTTTTATGTATATAGTTCGATTGCATCGAAAACGAAAAATGAAGATTATTTCTCGATTCAAATTAATAACGCGCGCGGTATGAATTATAAGGTGGAAAAGTGATTACGAATTCGCTCGTACACAGCTGACCCGAATGTAGTTTGAACTATAACCAAATTGTTCGAAATTTATATTGCGCGTGCTCCGAAATTGGACAAGCCTAAAACGTATGCACTGTCTGAACCGATGGCTCGAAAAATTAACAGGATATTCCATTTAGAAGCTCTGTACGAAGCCTCTATTATTCGTGCTAAATCACTCAAACCCATGCAGTTAGAACAATCTATAATGTATATTTCCTTCTAGAGCATCGTATACAGAATTTTAAAGTTAGAACGGAATTAATTCACTGTCTACATATACTTATTTATTTAATTCTGCTAATACGTACACTTGAATATTTAAAAGTGTAGACGCGGCAGTTTAGTAGGTCAATTATAACCCCTGATAAATAATGAAAAACATTTAAAAAATCTTGATAATGAAATGTAGTCTCAAATCGCAATTTTTCACCATATTATCGAATCCTGCATTATCACGTGATAATAACTTCACACATCTCCTATATATAATATCTCATTCGAAAACCGATCAAACTCGATAACGACGTACTATACACTCGTCGCCTGAGTACACGTGCACAAGGAAAATTCAATAGAATATTAGCGCTTTCGAGATCAAGTTTCGTCGTGTAATAAAGGCCAAATAGCAGTATAGCCGTGTTATATATGCAGCGACGAGAGGATCGAATATAGTCGACAGATGAAATTAGCCTAAGTGACACAGTGAAATGTCAGGATGTATCAAGCTCCCTAAAAGACACGGTGAACTTGATTGAGAGACATCTCTTGGGTCAGATGCGAATTAATTAAGACTCTGTCTCTGGGACTGATTTCATTTCTTTGACGTAGAATGTGTATTATCCGAGCTTTTATTTGGATGAAAAAAAAGCTTCTAAAAATAGGTAGGCTCTTTTGTTATAATCGTTGTTTAAATGGAGCGAGTATTTATGTATACGAAGAAAAAAAGAATGTCTATTCAGAAACGGCCGCGGTATTATCCTGGAAGAGAGAGAGAGAAAGCTTCGTGGTATTCTCGCTATTGTTTACGCTGCATTACGTCTCTCCTCTGACCATATCGAGCTGAAATATACGTTAATGCGCTCTGTGTATTTGAAATTATAATGAAGCGAGAGAAGTATGATTAAAGACTCGAGGAAAACCGAAACTTCGTAAAAGAAAAGGAGAACAAGTCACGCAGCGTCGAATTACATAATTAATGTAAACTAGTTTCAGATTATACAGAATCGGGTCAAGCGTCGAGTCGAAACAAGCTGTAACGTGATTCCAGACACAACGACACAAAAATATATAAATCTCAACTGCGATCGTTGCAATTAAAAATAAAGTTGAAATAAGAAAGCTCTTGTCGCGTTGAAGAAGAAGAAGAAGAAGATGAAAAAAAGGAACCAATCTGTCGGCTCCTGCAGGAGCTTTTTAACATCTTCATTCCGGGCGACTGCTCGACTCGTTCGCTTGGAAGACTTGTCTCAGCGCGGAAAACACGAGTCGCTCGAAAATCCGCTTTGTTGGCGCACACGACAAAGGCAAGAAGGTGGTTTGAGAAATAAGAGGAGAGAAAGTGAAATGGAGACGAGGAGTGGGATATAGTGGACATCTTCAAAGAAAACTGGAAGGACGCGTGAAACGCAAGACGAAAAGGGTTTACGTGTGCTCCATATATATGGTGGACTTTTTGAATTAGATTTATTCTGAAAATTTTGCAAAGAAGAGACGCGTCGGTGGGCTGTGTTTCAGGGGAATGGTGTGTTTATAATCTATATAAAAGAATTTTTATTAAATTGCGATATTTCAGCGTTGAAATTACAGCTTTCAAGCATCGCTAAATATTTAACACACGATTTCATCCAACAGCGAGTCACGAGTTGAAACATATTCCCACGTATATATAACCCTTTCGCCACAAGCTATATACTATATCGTAAATCTAAAGCGCGAAAAATTCGAAGCACGCGGCCGCGCTCTCGCGAGAAGTGATCGATCTCCTGCCAAAAGCAGCCCTTAAATTTTCATTCCCCAGTCGAAGCACTCCTGAAAGAGCCTCTGTGCCAGTTCATTCTTCATAATTCCCATGCTTTCCTCTTCGAAATACTAAGAAACATGGCTTTGCAACAGAGTAAGCCAAACATAAGTGACGTCTTGAAAGACTAAAGTAGTATGGGGATAAAAAATAACTTTATATATAGGAAAATTGTACGTTACAATCAAATTTAATCTATATCGAATCTGTTATTCGTGAGATGTTAAATTATACCTCAAAATAGATATATATCTAACGCGTTTAGTCGACCCAAAAATTTCGCTATCAAAAAAGCTTCCTTTAGCATATATATACGGAAGCAAGAAATTCTCAGAGGAGGCGTGGTGCGTCGTTTAGAAGTAGTAATAGATCTTGTCGTGGGCCGTCAGCACGAGTTTGCCACTTCGGACTTGGCTTTGTGAAAAATGATACGCGCAAACGGAGAAATGCACTTTTCCCTTTTAGTGACCTCGTAAAAGATGAGCCGCGGGATTATACGCTTGTGTGTGTGTTACGTGCCCTCTTTTTTACGTCTTCTTCTTCTTCTTGTTCCTTCTTTCTGCGTCGTTGCGCCTCTTTCCCAGCGGGAAACTTTCTTTTTTTATAGGATTTTATGGCTGATTATTAACTGCTGTGAGAGGAGTTCTTTGTTTTTCTTTTATTTAATGGGGAGAGGCAATTACGAGTCGTCGGCTTTTGTTTGGGACGGAAGTGTAAACGGGCTTTTAATGAAATTAATGAACGTTTGCGCTACTGAGTGTATATATGCGTATTTGTATTTCGAAGGTTTAAACGGGAGGCGTTTACTGATACTACTAGCTGTTTAAGATCTAATTTTTAATTTTTATCAAACGGCTTGACATAATTTTATATCGAATTATTTTCGATGATGGGTAAATATATAAGTAAGTTATATAATAGATTCGAGTATAAAAAAGTAAAAATATAAGGTACACGAATTCGTATATTGAATTCGCAGAGGAACTCAAGTTTTACGATTGACATATTTCCAGTACAAGAGCATGTCACACACGCGCGAAATATCTTCATGAATATTGCAGGCTCGAATTTTTTCGATCACACGCCCGATTTGTCATTTTCTCATAAAAAGCGCGCGAAACTTTTAGCGAATTCCCAGTGTCTAGCGCTTTATGGATTCATCAGATGTGTCCCGTGTTCTCGTATAATGAAATCTTTTAATAAATCACGCAAGATTTCGCTTTTTATCTTGACGCCACACGCGCGTTGGCTTTTAATTTATGGAATAACGTTAATTTCGTCGTATGAATATTTTCACGTCCTTTATTAAAAATTTAATCAACAGCGACGTTGTGCACGGGCATCAGAATGGTAATATTGATTCATTAATCATTTTCCTGCCCATTATATCGATGCGTATACGCAATTATCCGAGCAATGTGTAAAATTAATTTACTTTCGTGTTCGCAAATAAACCAATTTTGCGGCGACATTGCAGCGAGAGTCTCTCTTGTCACGACCGACGATCCATCGTTTGTTTTCGCTGCAGTTAATTCGATGCGGAAATTATCCGCTGGTACATAACAATAATGAATTGTTGCTATACTCGTCGTTATATACAGCGAAACGAATTTTAAAACTAATTAAAAAAAAAAAAAAAGAAAATTCGGGTCCGTCCCAATTATACCGGACAAAACCGAATTTTCCCTCGTATCAATCATACCTCGCAGTAATAAGTCAGCTCCTCTCAATTCTTTTTCCCAAAAGATCGATCGTCCATAAAACTGTCGGAAAAATTCAACTCCTCGTTCTATTTCTCGAATAACCGTGACCACGTGCTCAATTAAATTCCTACAATAGCCTTCATTTCCCACTTGCCAACTCGAGCCGATGACGTAACAAAAATTACGATATTTAGACAACACGTCATCGTACATCGACAGCCACGTTTCCGCCAAGTGTCCTAAGCGTAATTTCATCTGAGTTAACATTAAACAGGACAGGTTATACGATAATCGTCGCGCTGTGTACATCGATATGATACTAGCAGCCAATCGAGGCAACCATGTTTCTCACCCCCTCTTCGATATATTGATCTAATAAGCGTCATATACAGTGTCGCAGAATTGCATACAGCACATCACACAAACCGACCGATCGATCACGTGTCGGTCCTTTTTACGCTTCGAGAATTTGAGAAAGCCGGATGCATTTTTCATTAGGTTTTTGTGTGTGCGCGCGTGTGTGTGTTTGAGCGATGCGCTAAAAAGCCAGATCCGACGCGCGTGAATCGCGGAAGTCACGAATATTAATGGAGGAGACCGGATTCTGGCGCGTCATGTTGGAGCTAGACAGTCGGAGAATTAAAGATGGAACGCGCAGACGATGACTTGAAAAGCGTGGGCGAGGGTGCGGGTATTCAGAAAGTTTGAAAAAGAGTCACTTGTTTATCTTTTTTCAGGGGTAACGCTTTTAGGAATGATATGAGCATTTATTTTCAGCCAAGTGTAAATATCTAATTTAATCATTTACGATTATAGGGGTCCATCTTCAAACTGTTTTATCGACCGTACACCGACTATTCAACGTTTAGTATATTTAATGCAAAAAGTTATTACATCATTGTGAAGAACGAATGAATTTCGTTTTTGCATTAAATATCGTACAGTTCAGTCGGTAAAGCAGTTTCGGAGGCAATGAAGAATCTTGGAGCCCCCTATGAATTTTATTCAAACTACTTTTATACTTTTGAACTCAGTCAAAATTAACATAATCCTTGGAAAAGAAAACGTTAGCAATAAATTTCGCCTTCTCTGTGTTTCAGGTCGTCTGGACGCTGAAAAAGATGCAAGCGAGGCCCAGCTAATGTGGGGAGCGTGTCAGGCTTTAGTCAGAGCCGTTAAGGCAGCACCACCGGGAACTTCGCCCGAGAAGGCCGTGAGGCCATTGGATCCGGAAATTAAGGCCATTGTCAAGGCAGCGCGTAAGTGCATTGTCTCCTTCCACAGCGTTTTTTTTTCTTGCAGGAGACTTTTACTCCATTTGAACAATTTCCTACCTTCCACCCCCCTAGGGATAATTAATTTGCGGCTTGGCCGTTCAATTTGTCCCTTCAAAAGAATTTCCATTATATATTTTTCGCAAAATTTAAATCATCGCAGAAGAAATAAAGTCTCAGGCAATCAACGAAAGGCCCAGTAAAACTAAGAGCAACGCGCGTTTTCACTTCTACATACGCACTTTCTCTCGGCTCGTAAAAAAGCCTCGGCCTTAAATGTTTTTCTTTCTTTATTCCGCGAAACAAAAGCGCGTCTAATCGGGCTGCTAAAGAGATAATGCTTGCGCGCGTCGAAACGCGCCGGAAATTTACGAGCTCGGATGTAATAAAGAGCGAAGGTGAAAACGAGTGCGACGCAAGATTACGCCGAGTTTTTTGATTAATGGCCCGTGGATTATTCAGACTCTTGAGAAATTTATCGCGTATATGATGATTTCTGCCAAGTATATTAGTTTATTAAGACACAGTATAGCTCTATTAACGGTTTGCCACTATGAATATATATGTACATCGTAACCCAATAAGAGTTAAGCTTCGAGTCCAAGTCTGTAACTCTGAGATAGTGAGTGAGAGAGAAGCCCAGGAGGTTTGAAAATTTATTTCGGGATTTCAGCCAAAGATGACGTCTTCGTGAGCGCCACGATCAAGGGAATCCCCGAGGAGGCAGTCAAGCGTGGCGTGTATCCCGAGGACGCTTTGAGAGAGAGGTTCCTCAAGGTATGTGTTAACTTGTTTAAGGCTATTATTGACTGACTCCGTCTCTATATCTCTGCAGACGCATTGATTTTCGAATGTTTGAAATTAATATACCGCGAATTTTCAATTGTTTGCCATTTCTCTTTAATCGAATCATCGATTTCGAAGTAATTTGATTGAAAGCCACCGGATTATATGAACGCCGGCACAATTGCTAAATTATTCAGCCCCGTATAAAAGCTCATTGGATTTAATGCGGACGATATAAATCGTCGTCCGGCTAAATCAAAACAAAGCAAACGCGTTCTATAATATCGAATTTCGCTTATTTCCATTATATATTATTAGCAAAACAAAAAAAGTATTATAGAATATATCCGGTCTCGCAATTAAAGCAATAAAACTCTGTTTATAACGCGAGGGTCGAAACCGCCGTAAAAAGTAAAAGTCCGCAGAAAATAAACCAGCAAGCGAGAGAGAGAGAAAACTCGCAGTAGATACTAAGAGAAAAATTTAATAAAAACGAAACCGTCTGACGCAGGTGGAGCAAATGGCGAGGAAGCTAGCTTTAGTACCAGAGGAGGGCGCCTCGTTGCCGATCTACCTTCTGAGCTATCTTCAAAGTTTCCTTTTGGTCAAAGCTGTCAGTCCCATACCAAAACGTGAACTGGACGACGAGCCCATCGACGTCGAGTCTCTCAACACTTACGAGGTCCTTCAGAGAGCCAGGTATGTATATATGCATAATATAAGTATTTTTCAAAATACAGGACACAAAGTGCAATCAATCCTCCTGACGAGATCTACATACTATAGAGATATATACTCGAGAGAGATTATTCAGAGCGTGCGATCGCGTATATATACACACACAACATCTCCGCCCACGCACTTTAGCGCCGGACAAGACAAACATCGAGGCTTTGCCAAGGAGGAGAGGCGTCTGTAGCGGCCCATTAGCGTCCTAATGGCACAAATACAATTTCGTGTGTCTTGACTCGACGAAACACGAGCTGATGATGCTTGACCCTTTTGCTGAGAAGGATGGATGTATATCGTTTCATTGAGGTTGAAACGGAGCCTTTGATGCTTGAAGATTGTTTTCACGTGTATATTATATACATATATCTTGTATTTATATAGTTACAGAAAAATTTCAAACGAAACTCTACGCCACTGCACGCTATATATAATTGCGGAGAGTTTCTCGCGTCGACGCGTCTCGTAAAAAGCCACACTGGCTAATCAAATGATTCGCTTGGTTTGGAGGAAAACGCTTTGACCTAAGCTTTATTAGTTTTCCGAGAGATATAACCTTCTCGCTGAATTAAGCCATTTTCGACGCGCGGTAGGAAATTGCGTGCACGACGCGGCTTTATCGGCCTGTGAATAATTCGGAAATTTCGTTTTGGGTTAAAATAGGATTAATCAGTGTATATATACGGATAGGTATATCGTTGAAATTAATCGATCAGCAAAGACGAAGATAGAACTTTATATAAGCTTTTACCATATATAAGAAAATGCCAAGACGTCTGCATTTTCCGTACGACGGAGCGAATTCATCCTTGGAAATCTCGACTACGTTTCTCCTTTTTTTTTTGTCTTCCGTTGCGTTGTTTCGTTCTGGCCTCGCTTTGTATGTATACTCTTTTTCCCTCGTTTGGATGTATACTTTTTAAGCTCGCCCGGAATGACGAGGTCCTTACGCTCGTGGCCTTCCACGGAGTTGACGTCTCGCTGGGCACATTGAAAAGATAGTTGGACGAAATTTGTTGCATTTTTTCTCTTTTTTTTGTACGAAGCTTTGGGGCGGAGATCGACGGAATGCATGGAAGACGGTTTTTAGAGTAATGAAATTTTTATTATGGTTTGTTTAGTAGTTTTTGCAGTTAGGACACAATTAGTTAATGGAGGATAAAAATAACCCTTGGAGTGTATCTCGGAGATAAACTTCCTGAGAGGGATAGATGTGCTTTCTGAACCAAGGCTAATTAAGAAGCCACTTCACCGAACTGTAATAACCATAAACACAGTCTACTGCAGTGAGGATAAATTTTTCAAAAAGTAAACAAAGCCAAGTGTACGCTAAGAATAATTCAAGCATATATCCGAAGCAGTTCTCTTAGACGCAGTCGAATAAAAGTAATTAAATTCCAAGAGCAGCGAAGCACATAAACCGCAGCAGCAGCAAATAGTCAAAAAGCACGCGCGCAATTCTCTCTTCCCTATCGAGTCTCTCTTGTATCGCGTAGAGGAATCGTCTCTCAAGGAGTTAACTGTTTTCGCTTTTCTGGCCCATCAGGCTGATTTATGGTTCCGTGACAGAGACGATATCGCGGCTACAGAGAGAAGAAAAGGTCTCTTTTAGGTCATTTCTCATTCTCGCGAATGAAGCCCGAGAGTTTCTTCTTCTTCTTCTTCTTCTTCCCCCGAAACTGCAGTCATCCGATGCGAAGCTCCTCGGCCGGGAATTTATATATATTATATAAGATGCGGCGATTTGTCTTATTGACTTATAAAAGATAAAGAGTAATCGACTGGATTTTTTTCTTTATTTTTCAGGTACTGGTTGGACCGCGGTGACTTCAAGATGACGCTGAGATACATGAATCTATTGAAGGGTGCACCTCGTAGTATCGCACGCGACTGGATGAACGAGGCGCGGATACTTCTCGAGACACAGCAGGCTATAGAGTCGCTTGTCGCTTATGCCGGAGCTAACAGCCTTGTGTTCATGGGTGGTGGTGACAAAAAGGTCAGTTTTGCTCTGAAATTTTATTTTAGGGCAATTGTTACGTGGAGTTCTAAAGAATGTCAAGTTTTTTGTTTGCTTGACAAGGGCGTTATTTTAGTAAATGGATTTGAGTTTATTAAACACGGAATCGATTTTGACACACGTGCATATCAATAACTTTTTCAAGTATTGAAAAGCTTTCGCGCGAAAATGGATAACAATGTTCTTTGTTCAAAGTCTCGTGCATCACTCACTTTTTTATTCCGGGTTTAAAACATCCGCGCTTGTAATCGTAAAAATCATATGCCTGAGTATAATGGATTTATTCCACTGACTATACCGTATAGTATCTCATTTTTCACGTAACAAAGCGTATTGCAAACGCGCGTCGCGTTCGTTTATTGTTTCAACGGATATTACGATTACAACGTGGCTGTTGTGATATATTTTTAAAATGTTATTACTAAAGTGAAAAGCAAATATCACAGGACATCACTTTGAAATAACAGTGTTATTTATTTATCTAACCACCGGTATATCGTTAAACAAAATCAAAAACCCATTAGAAATAGCCATACATCCTCACGACGTACCGTCCATTAAGCTCTCTCGCGCGCGTGCGGTATAATTTACTCGCGACGAAAAACGAATGTCGCGCGAGGAAGCGTTTTAAATGAATTCCCTCCCCCCCTCTTGCACAGAAAAAAGCAGCATCAAAGAAAGCCACGTCGTTACACTCGCGCGCACATAAATTGCCGTATACTAAACGCAAAAAAAAGAACGTCAGCAACAGTGTTTGATTTACGTTCTCAATTTCTGCATATAGACCCTAACGAAAACCAAACCGAAGTCATAGAGATAGAGAGACACGAGCAACGTTCCAATTTGTATTGTATGTGTGTTGCAGAATGAACCGGAGAAAAAGTAGCGCAGCTCGAGGGACGTCCGCATTTGGGAGTAGAGAGAGAGAGAGAAAGAGAGAGGAACAGCGACAGGAGCAGCAGCAGCAGTAGCAGCTCGAGGGAGAGAAAGAGAGCAAGAGCCGGCAACCAGTCAGCCTTAATTGTACAGTCACCGTCTCTTTTTAGTAAATTATCTCCGGAGGGAGAGGAGAGAGAAAGGACACACATAGCAAGACAGCAACATTTTTATCCTGCGACGATGATGTAACCTCACGTATACACACATACCCAAGTCGATCTCGCACCTATATGTAATTTATTTTCCTGTCGACGATGATTTCTATTTTTTTGTTTTTTTTTTAACAAATAAATTCTACACCTGTTATATTGTTGTGTCGATGACGTCGCGTAGCTTTTTTTCTTGTTTTACTCGTGGTTTCACGACGCGAACGAAGCGTCAGAGGGTCCCGAGGACTATATAGCTTTGCTCGCTTCGTGAAACTCGAGCGCGACGACGCCGAGTTTCTCTGCCTCCTCCCGCTATAGGAATACGTGTTCATTTTTAAAGTGGAAAGGTTCGACCGTTTACCGACTATTATTTGTAGAGTATATATTTAAAAATTCAAGTTGAATATACATAGCTGCCAATTGTGTAAATTTACTTGTCTGCAAATGGCAATGTCAAAATGAATTTCAAATGAACGAAAAAAAAAATTCATCACCCTTACATCTGAGTTTGTTCTTTCTGTAATCTAACCCAGTAATCCAGAAAATTTTTTTTGTACGATCTTTTGTTATTTTTCTTCTTCTTTTTGAATTGCAAATCCGAGTCACTTGAAAAGAGACATTGTTATTATGTAAAGCATAATTTATTAATAAAACATCGAAAGTATCGACCAAAATTTGTTTGCCTACCGTGTAACTATGTTAAAATCGAAAATCATTCAACTATAGGATTTTTTCGTAAGAAGAGTAAGTTATAACAGGAGAGACTCTAATTAATTAAAAAAACAGACCAAAGAAAGCGCGACAATTTTTTCCACCGCGTCCACTACTATGTATATACACACACACCGGCAAAGCTCGTCAAAGTCCCGTTCTCGTTAACCTCGTCGCGACTCCTCTTGTCCATACTGTTTAGTTAACCTTTTTCTTCTCTCTCCTTTCCAAGCATTTTTTTTCTTTCTCCTCGAACTTTGGCCGAGTATACCGTTAATGAGAATCGCATATATAACGGCTCGATATCGCGTGTATCGCAGTAGCTCCGTCCGGCTATAGGTATAGATATATATGTAAGTGATCGACGCTCGTGGCGTGTTGGCTTTTCTCCTCCCGAACTTTTTCTCTCTCATGTACGCTCGCGCGCAAACTTCATTTTTCACGTAGACGGGCTTTTGTATAGCCGGGCTCGCGCGCTTTTAAAACCCGCTGAATTATAATGGCTACGTGAGATCGAGTTTTGACGCCTGTATCGCGATGACGATGTGAGAAGTTTCGCAACCCAATTTTGGGCTTATGCGCTATATGTATGTACAGTAAAGAAGAAGAAGGAGTAATAATAATGTTTTTGAAAGGGCCAAATTGATATAAGGCGAGTATAAAAGGAGAGCGATTCGTTCTACTCATTGAAAATTCTATTTCGGCTTCATCATCGTGACAATACACACGCGATTACACAGAGAGTAGCCGTGAAAACGGTATCACGAAAACGATTATATAGCACAATGAAATTTCGTTCTTCGCCTCGACCTCATGCAGCCCTCTATTCTTGTATATCCTGTATACTCCGTTTAGAACTCAATTTTCGCACACTCCTGTGTGTTTGTGTTTGATCGTTAAAGCTATACAACTTTATATGAAAATTTTGTATATAGGTCGAATTACTGTATGAAATTTAATTTTGAAAAAAAGCAACAAATCCTATATACGAAAGCACAAGCCACCGCAATATACATTGCGTAATGAGTCGAGCAAACGTCGGCGAACAAACAAGCCAATATTTGAGCTGCGGGGGCGTATCTCGCAAAATTGCGGAACGGTATCACTCACGTGGACACGAGATCGAGTGGCCGCTACTCTAATGCTGGCTTTTTAAACCTCGTCTGTGTTCGGTTATATTTAATGATCGCGAAGCCATCGCTGCGGCAGAGAATAATTGGATTTTTGTTTTTTATTATTTATTGTCTCGAAATTACAAAAAAAAAAATGTTCCTAATTGGAAGATACAACGAGGGAAGTAGATTAGAGCAAAGTTTCAGTGCGAATTGTCGCTACATTGATATTTCAGTGGGATAAGCAGAGTCGGGTAGTTGAGCGAATGGCACTTGTATAGTTTCATATTGGGTCACTCGAAACTGCAAGCGAACGGTTTGGATGTCTTCTTCTTCGTTGACTACCAAATTCCAGCGCGTTTACTCTAACACAATGCTCGAGATGAAACTTGAGTTTACACAACTGTAAGCGATTAAACAGCTTTGTAGATAGGATGATTTTTTTCTTCAGGCATTTATCTCATTCTCCTATATTCGACCTAATATATAAAACGTATAACCAAATAAGCTTTCAGAACGTTTTTTTTCCATATTTATCTAATACCTCATAATTATCGCTCGTTTCTTCTCCGCGCAGCCGGTTCTGAAAGTTTTATGGCTGCTGACGCTTATAATATTATATATACATATAAGCGCCGAGAATATCGAGGCAACGGCGAGTTATTGCTTGGGCGCGTTGTAGCAGCCTGATTTAAAATCAATTCGCGCCAAGCGTGTTTACGATAATGCCGGAGAGGGCAACACCTAACGCGCCTGCACAGTTTAGCGGTGAGATTAATCTGCGCGAAACATGCTGCGCTACTGGAACATTGGGATTCATGACGTTCGAGCCTTGTTTTCTCCTTATCGTATATATGGATACATCTCGTTGTAGAGCATGTGATAAGCTGCGAGGAGATCGTCAGAGGGTTGCAACTATCTTTTGGCGAAGATTTACTTGAAAAAAAAAAAAAAAATTCAAGTGAAGAAAATCCATACAACACCAGGACGCAATGAAGAAGCTTCACACAGTACTCAAGAGTAATTATATCGTCTAGAGGCACTTGAGAGCGACGACGACGGCTGTACACGGAGATACTTATTCTGGGTAACTAGACCAGCATGAGTGACGTCTAATAAATATGCTAATGGGCCGCGCGCACATTCCTCCGTGGAGCCGAATCCCTCGAGACATCCGAGAGAGCTGCAGCTCTCTCTCTCTCTCCGTTTTGCTATCCTATCCGATAGCCTGTGGCGGATGCGGCTCTACGATTCTCCTGTATTGGGATCAAATGCCTAATTTATATATATATATATATATATATATATGTCTCGAATGTAATTTTATTCGTGTAACGGCGTGTATGAAGCTATTTAACTGTAGGCTGATAAGAAATATTTTTAAAGAAATGTTAAAATAAATAGTATATATAGTTTCAAGCAATTTATTTTCAGCCGCAAAACGCCCATCTCTTATCAATGTAAATATACCGTTGACAACAACAAAACGTGAATATATCGCCTCTGCAAGACGTGATGAATGCGTTATTTAACATCTCGACAAGAATAGCCTAAAGCGTTCCTTTAATACCGTCTACATCGTCGATCACCGGACTTATACACAAGCGACGCCAAGAGTAGGCATCTTCTTTTATATATCCACAGTTTTTACCGCTAAAAGTTACTGCGTAGTGCTTTTCTCAGAAAATAGCACGAAACGAGATGTGTTTTCTGGAAAATTTAGCACTCACGTTTTTCTTTTTTTTTTTTTTGTTCAAGTCCAACTAGGTCATTTAAAGCTTTTTCTCTGCAAGCACTTAGCAACACGTGCATATACATACGACTCGTATATACATATAGTCAAGCGATCATCCTTAAAACGAGATCTCATCTCCCACTTGACGTCCAATAATAGCCTACTGCACTCGATATGATCGTTTACGATTAAAACTCAAAGCATAAAGTGTATACTAGCTTAAGAAGCTCTCGTCTGGAAAAGACGCGGCAAAAGCTCAAAGCAGCCACTTCAATCATTCGCCATATCTGCGAGATCGATCAAATATTAGCTATATCTACAGTGAAGGGCCATCGGCGACTGTTTTCCTAATTAAACTGAGTGTTCCGCACGGGACACCGTTTGTTTTGCAAAGGAAAGAGATTTATTATATTACGTTGAGAGAATCTCCGCTGCTGATGGTGTGTTTGGACTGTACTTGCGCGGGTGAGATTCATTTTTAACGGGTTTTAACTGATTAGAAAAGTGAGTAAACAAACTTTTTTTTCCATGGTACTTGGACTGGGTTATAATTATAACGAAGTGATGGAAATTTTACTCCGTGTGTGTGTGTGTTTAGAATATTCGTCGTGGAAAAATTAATAAATTATCGAGAATCCGGGCGACGTGTCGCGCGTGCGAAAAAGTCAGTGCAAATGAAATCGATTAATCTCTGTCGAGTCTCTTTCTTCAAGATTTAATGGAGATTAATGCGAAAGGCTATACAGAAGCTTATCTCTCTCTCTGCTATATGTATGGAGGAGAGCTGAAAATTATCCCTTCTTTTACGACGATAAAATAACTCGGCTGCCTTATTAAAGTATCCTTTGGTAATAGCTCGAGCTTTTATTGCCTCGTAAAAGGAGCTTTTCCTTCACGATTTTGTAGTAAATATATTATACGATCAATCTTGCCGGGCATCAGTATAACTATGTGCGTAATTCCTTTCATGCAGTATTAGTAGAATAACAATAATCGAATGATCAACACATTTAATATACTCACTTATCGTCGATCGACGTCTATATCGTTGCTTATTATCAAAGACACTTATTATAGAATCAATACGCTCTGTGAATTCCAATATGACGACAGAGCGTATAAATTCTAAAATAAATATCTCGACATTTTTTTGGTACATCACACCGCTGCAGGCTCTTCTTCTTTCTTTAAAAGTGTGTATAATACATGCACATAATAACATTCGTATATATTTACCTATAGTCTCCAACAACATCCGCTAAAATTGAGCTGCCTCGAGACGACGATAAAAAAAAAAGAACAACGCGAATATAAGTGTGCTGTGAAAAGTACATTACGAGCCGACAATAGTTCGCCAGAGAGAAAGCTTAATAATCGTCGCTCTCTCGGCCAGAATTCAGATGGCCTCCTGCGGCTGTTGGCATAATTGTAGGCAGTTACACGGCCGAATGGCTGTACTTTTTCTGCGAGCAAGATTTTCCAGACGATGATCGATTTGAATAATTACTTTTTTTTTCTCTACAGTATAAGTACAAAGGCTTTTGTTATATCTGAAAAATATACACAACACACAGCTCTGGTGGGAAATAAAATAATGGTTTTTTTTTCTAGAATTAAGGTTTTTCTTTTTATTATTGCATGTTCTATTATAAATGTACAACTCCTCATACATTAATTTTTTTGTTTTTCTCATACTCCGCGCGGCTAAACTACCACGCGTCGGTTTGTCTCGCTTTTTTTGTTTTCTTCTTTTATTATGATATACTCACGTGTAGTACGTTATGCTCGTTAAAGCTATAATAGCGCTCGAATGGGGCGAGAAGATTCGAGACTCGACGTCCTCGACGTCCCGTAACGAAATTTTTGTGTTTTTTTTTCTTTCGCAAAAAGAAAAATCTTGAATATATTACTGTAATCAGTTTTTGATTTTTCAGAGACAGAAAAGAAAAATTGGCAGAACCACGAAGACGTCGAGTCACTGTGGTGTCCATTCGCTCGACTTCACTCGCACACTCGCACCTGTAACGTCCAGCGGTTATCACGGCGCGTTCATAACCCTTCGGCAGCTTACTCTTCCAGTCTCGCACACATTTATACACTGAAAATGTCTGCTTGTGTTTTTCTTTACGCTAGTCGCGCGTATCTCAGCCTAAGCTAGTTTATATTAAAGTATAATCGATCAACGAGGTTCGAAGGTGTGTGTAGTGTTCTTTTTTTTTCATTTATTTTTATTTTTCATTTCTGCCTAAGAAGCACATTAGAATATGTCCTTGAAGTTTTTTTTTTTATTCTGACTCTTTTATATTGCGATTTATATTCATATATAATATAATATACTCTCTCGATATCAACGGACTCGATTATAGTGTTACGTGACGTTATAACCATTAGTAGTATGAGATTAGTTGCAATCGTTTTACTTTTTCATCGCGTACATCAGTAATAGTAGCAGCATATAAGAACAGTACGGTGATAGTTGCACATTGGTTTCTTTTTTTCTTTTTTTTTCGTTCGACGCAGCTGGTGTCGAGGGTTGTCGGAAAATTTTAACTGGCGTTTTCTCTTTCGTTCGTTTTTTCTTTTTTGACGATTAGAAGATTTTTGCCGTCAGCTCGCGGACGACTCGACACCGGCTGCGTCACTTTTATCGGCTTGTTATATCTTGAGAGAATCTATAATACGACTTTTTATTGGTTTCTTCCTACTGGCTACTGTGAATCTCGAGGCGATAATAGTCATGTATCTTTTTTCTGTCCACATAGTTTCGTATATTTTGTTTTTCTTGTTTTATTTATAATTTTAAGTATTATCAGAGCCTTCTTTTAGAATGTGGTTTTTGATTTTTTCTTTGTTCTTCCGTTTTTTTTCTTTTTCTTGCCGATGCGCTTGTTTGCTGCAGTGAGGTTTACGGGAATAACAATAGCTTTGTTCTTAATTCATTTTCACAAGATAATTTTATTTTTGTTCATTGGTACAATGGAAGTCAAAGAATTTGTTTGTTACGTCGACTCGTCGTTTATAATATTTTATATCATGTATATATTATAAGAGAATCGTAGATCTGTTATTCTCTCTTTCTTTCTTTTTTTTTTATTAATTCTTCGAAACTAGAATTTATATCGCATGTATATATAAGAAATGCAAACTACAATCGTACGATTTTTAAAAAGTTTTTCCGTCTATATAATAATTCTGTATCTTATTTATTTTTTTTATTTAATCTTATTCTGTGTTTTTAACTATATAATGCGTTCGTCGCAAGAACAGGCTGCATAAGAAGCGCTACATTTTTTGTGTTTTTTCTTTTATATAATAGGTAACTCTCTCATTGATTTATTTAGTTTTATTTTTAAACGCATCCAGTGGAATGCTGTTGCTTTTAATATAACCTTTAACGATGAAACTTAACGTGAAACTCTAAACTCTAATATAGAGATGTTCAGCATCGCGAGTTTCGATTCTTTTTTTTCGCTTCGACAAAGTGACCATAATATTTATTTAATTTTTGCATTTTTAATCTTCTCTGTTTTATTTCATGTGTTTATTTTTTTTTTACCTAAAGTCGCAGTGCGATGTTCAATATGTTGCTTTCGTCCCTGCGTTCATAACTTTTAGATACTTTTAATAAATATATATATACATATATTCCAAGTACTCTACTTAAGGTAAATGCCCCCGGTGAGTAGCCAGTCGAGAACGATTTTCTTTATTTTTTTTTTTTTTTATCTTCTTCAATAACAATATTACCAAATATACAATGAATCAGGCGCTCATTGTCATATCGTTTCGTAAAAATACGTGTTATTTACATTATGGTAGATTAATGAGATTATCGCGATTTTACATATTTAAAAAATTAGTTTCCACACTAAATCATCATTTTGATTATAATTGCAAGTTATAAGTTTGTCTACTATATACCACTTTATCGATTGTAGTAATGCAATAAAAAATGTTTTATCGTCTATCATATATACGCTCGTACATTAGCTTTAATCTGGCTGATACATCGTGAACATTTATTACATTAATTTTGTTTCGAGAACAATCAATTATTTTGCATATAGATTTTCATATCGGAAGCAAAAGCCACATCGTTATTTAATCTGAGAGAGATGATCGAGAAAGATGTAAAAAAAAGTGATCGGCTCGATTTATGGCGAAGCCGTTATTTATTTTGCAGGAATAAATATACGTGGCGATAATTTCTGAAACAAAAATGAGGCTATATATTCAAAATACATATTCAATCGTCATAGTTTTCGTCTGTTTTGGCATTTACCTTATATTCGTGTAGAATAATAACGTTGACAAACAAATGTTTGCGCAATGAATCTTCAAACAAGCCTCTCGCATGACTCTATTATAAAATATTTATCGTTAAAATCTTCGTTAAATTTAAACACTGCATGCTTCGAGAAACAACACGAATTATATATAATCGATATATAAATATTTGTTTGTTTTTGTTGCTTTTATTTATTCGCATATAATACTCCAGAACGATTTTTAATCACTACACGCTATAAAATGTATACACAAGCAGCTTTATCGAAAAAATCTTTGTATAATATATACTTAGTTTCGGAGTGGAATCAAAGGTATGTAATATCGTCTATAGACAATTCATAGATTAACTCTTAACAAACGTGTTACACTCAATATTTCGACAGTATAATAATGTATATCTTTAAATTCAGCAGCTTCCATATCAGCTGCGTGTATAATAAATATCGTACGATGATCGAAGTAAGGATATATTACATGGAAATGCATTTATTGTATAATCAACTTTTGAACACCTAAACGAAAAGTTGTACATATATTACAAATAAATTCTGCGTATTATAATACGATAACGAACGAAGTATACATCCTAATAATAATAATAAAGTGACACGAGAAATATCTAAGCACGGCACCGATGATTGGGGCATTTGCCTTTAACGAGACTCTCGAGATCGGTATAATGTTTTTTTTTTCATATTCTTTTATTTCTTTATAAATTTCATAATAGATGACACGATACAACTTTGTGTATTACTTGTATGTTATAATATTAGTTCTAGTAGTTATAGGAGTAGCGACGACGTCGTAATAATCAATTAATCAAATTAATCAATTATTACCTTAATAATCATATATCCGGCATCGTTATAAAACCGTCGGTATTGCCGATCGTCACGCTCGCGTCAGTCGATCGTTACGTCAATCCTACCTCCTAAAACAAAAAACCAGATCGGTATTAATCTCGCTCGTCTCCGATTAATCCTCCAGAGTAACACACTCAATAACGATCGACTAGCACGAGGTCAACGCCGACAGGCTATGGTCCATTTGCAAACGCCAGGAGTGTATAATGTCTTCCGGGACGCGGGGATTCGTTGTGTCATAATATAGATTATCTTCTTCACTGCCGCTGTTTGTTTTTCCTCTCCCCCTCAATAGAAAAAAGTACAATTTTGCAGCTGATACATATGTCTATTGAGATATGCAAAAGGATTGTGTGAGTGAGACTGAAAGAAAAATAGGCCAGAAAAAGGAAGAAATATAACGAACAAACGAAGAAAGTAATAGAGTCGATATCCCTCCCCCTGATACACATATCGACGACCTTCCCTTTTTTTTTTGTTAGCCAGATTACTTTTTCCCTGCAGTGTCTCTTTGCTTCGTTCTCATCTCCCCGTGTTTACCTATCCTCTCGTCCTTTTGTATACGATGATGAAATTTCAATTAGAGATATTTTTCCTAATTTTTTCGAGTATACAATTACAGAATTTTTCATTTTTTTTCTTTCATCCCTTCTCGTACTTTTGGAATATAAATTGAATTCGTCGGACGGAATGCCGTCCGGCCAGATGAAAAGAGAGAGAGAGAGAGAGAGGGACAAAGTGCAAAAGAAAGAGAAGCGGAGGAGGGCAAAAAATGGAAATTGCCAAAGCGGCAGCAGCTGTCCCAGAAAGAGAAGCTGTGCCTCGAAAAAAAAAGAAATGTTAAAAGAAAAAAACGGTCCTCTTTTCCGGCTGGTCAAGCGCCAATCGATTTTTCGACTCTCCCATAAATATGGCTGCTTTTCTGCTTTTTGAGGAGGAGAGGCTTTGGTCAACACTTTTGGTATTATTATATCGAAAGCGATAAATTTTCGCGCTTCACGCAGAAATCCTTCCGCTCCATTACGCGCCCTGATCTCGTTCGGATAGGTATATATTATATAGATTTATGCTGTTTTATCGACGATCTGGATAAGAATGAGCTGTTTATATCTTTGGCTAATGAGTCGGAAGGAAAACGCTTCAGTGTATATGTGTATTTATTATAAAACGTTGAATAGTCGATTAACGTGTGATCGTTAAAAACAGTAGACAGATTTGCAATTCCTGATACAGTTCTCGCTATATTATATATTATAATATAAGATTCGAAAGAAAGCTTAAGAGAGAGAGAGAGAGAGACACGACAAAGCGCAGGGAGAAAGAGGCGCGACGACGACAATATTCACTTTCTCAATAATGACTGTCCCATAATTATTATTATTGCTGTCGATGATCCCGAATATTCATGCGGGCGAAGCTTGCCGCCCCGGAATGGAATAGTTGCCGATCGATCGGCTCAAAGTCGGGAATTTATAGGGAGAGAAAGGGGAGCAGGATGGAAAGGAGGGGGAGAAGAGAGGGCGTAAGACGAGCTCACGATCCGGTGGCGATTGCTGCATTAGCCACGAAGCTGCTGCTGGCGCTGGAAGATCAGGAGTAGCAGGAACGCCGCCAGGCATAGGCTCGACGAGATGGGTCCCGGCGCTCCGTTGCAGCCGTCCTCGCCGCAGCAGTACGTTCTCGTGCTCCAGGCCTCTGTAACAGTTGAAATGGTTTTTTTTTGTTGGTGATTGTATAGTTTGATGTTATATTTACGATTAGGTATGATCAGGTATGATCAGGTATGACTAGGTATGATCAGGTATGATTAGGTATGATTCAGTTTGCATGAATTCTTTCATTAAGTATTAATAGTTTACTTTTATAAATCGAATCGAATTTTTATAAACCTTTCGATTCATCAGAATCGTTCAATCACTTTTTTGAGGAAGACCCGTAAATATTACCAGAAACCAAGGTTTCGTTCCTCCCCGTATGGAAGCGAAATTTTTCAATTACAACGCATGGCTTCACACAACAGCAGCAGCAGCAGCAGTAGAATCGTATATACAATCGAGAATAAATCTATATCACTGGCGGCAGCCGTTCGCGATACTTCACAATGCTTGTCGAGACTGAATGAGTGGAGGGAAAAAGAAAAAAAGAATACGGAAGGAAAGAGAAAGAGATGGGCGGGAGAAACAAAAAAGAGCGCAAGGAGCTTTAATGGCGTACTGTTCGACGTTGTCCTTTTGCGCGAAAGCGTCGAGTTGGCAAAGCTCGTATATATACTGTGAAGGAGCGTCGCGGCCATGCGGGCGCAATCAGAAATCAATGACGGCTCATTCGGCGACGGCTGCGCTCCCCGCGATATAACGTGCCACTGAGGGAGAGAGAGAGAGAATGTAACCAAACGTCTCTGTGACACGTTGGTCTGAAATTGGCTTTTTTAACTCGAGTAAAAACTGTTTATAATTTCGGCGAAAAAAAAAGTTGTGAAATGAGAATCTTGCAGGTATAGGATAGGGCGGGAAGTTTAATCGGAAAAAGTTTTATTGGTAGATGCCCCGCGTAGTATATCCGATACTTGAGCCCGCTAAGTGGTTGACATGCACACCGGATGCTTGACGATGCTTCGGAAAAAGTTGTCGGGGAAAAAGTCTGGGGTACACGGAATTTATTAATAGCATTTTTCTTGTATAGAGAATTTTAATAGAAAAATAGCTAGTCTTTCAATTTGCTGCGTTAGTTCGAAACGTCTGCATAATTCACAGTCTGAGAACTATTATTATCATAGTTGACCTCGCGAACAATGATAAATAAGGACAAAATATATCAGTAGCAATAGTTTAGCCACACTGTCCCTCACGAGTTTGATATATTTTCTGATAAGTTTCATGGTATATATAGTATAGCACAGAAACGAGTCCAGCCTGAGAGAGAAAGCAAACATTTGCTTCGTGACAACAAACTACAAGGTTATAAGGTGTATACTCTAGATTTATGGTACTTTAACCAGGACATGATTTACGCGTGCTTTTATACCGTTGATGGAATATTTACCAGCAAACTTTACATATAACAAACCTTTTGAGAACATCAGTGTTCGAGAAGCTCGTGTATAGTCTGAAGCTACTTATGTATAAACATTTCATGTGCAACGTGAACAAGGCTTCGAGAAGTGCGAACGAGCTGGTCCTGAAGCTCTTAATGCCTGTCTCGAGGCGAAGGTGAAATCGCGCACCGTCTCCTTCAAGTTGTCGACAATGAAAACTTAATCGTCTTTACTACAATAGCCTCGGCTAATTTGCCTATACATCGTGTTAGACATGATGATAGTCCTTGTCGAACAAGTTGGATAAGGATAATTAGAAATGTTTGATGCTTTAATGCAATGCAAATACTGCGAGAATTTTTCAAATTTCAAATCTCTCGAAATTCAACGTAAAAATGAAAAGTCATTTTACGACAAAGCTTCTTATGACTCAGCTATTTTCCTTGTATGTGTATAAGCGTGGAACTGACTATTATCATGATTGATAAGCTCTGGAATGGCGCTGACACTTTTTTCGCTCTAAAATTCTCCCTCTTCTATATATATCGAAAAAAATGCATAAATAAAACTACTATCGCGTATAGCTTTTCTCGTCAGCATTTTTTCTGATATAAAAACGCAAAGTGAAAACAAATTTCCATATCAAATGATAATCCATACGTCGAACTTACATAACTCCGACAAGATATTATATATGTCTTACGACATAATCAAAATTCCAGCCATCCTGTAAACTTGAAAATCCCGCAACAATTCGGAACATTCAAAGTATCGCCCAGATATACCCACCAGACCACATAAATTCCAAGCCCACGATATAAGACTTCGAGCGAAAGAAGAATTCGAGACCCTCGAGAAATCCCTTTTTCGCAATTGATAAATATCGAGATGCTGAGAAAGCAGTGGCCGAAAATAGGGGACTACGTTTAAAAAATGAAAAAAAAACAGAAGAAAGGCTAAACCTTTTCTCTCGCAAGAATAAATCAAGTTACACACGACCCATAAATCCACAGCCTCCTCTCTGGTCTTTATCGCATCGCGCCTTTATCGCTTACAGATTTCCGTTTGCTCTCTTGGCAATTGCATCGTCACGATTTCTTATACGAGTATATACAGTCGCGTATATATGTATAGGTTAAACCAACCGCGACGTCCATTACTGTGAATGGCATCGTAAAGATGGGGAGCATTGGTCAGTCGAGTTCTTTTTTTTGGGATACGATTGGTCGAGAAAATAAATAAGTTGTAAAATATTTATTGGCTCTGATATATGGTGTACTTTTTTCCCCTGTATTTCCGAGGGCGTTTGAATGGTAAAACTGACTGTGAGGATAGAGTCTTAAAGGTTGGTTATTAGAATTTTACGAGTGCTCTGATATGTCTTCGTAAAAATTGACATATCCACTATCCGCTGGATATGTCGAGGTATATATACACGTGACGTGACTTTTATTTTCTTCCAAGTATATGCTGAGATCCCGAGATGCTCTCTATATTTTACAGACCTTTTTCATTCTGTGTATGATGACAGAGTAAACGAGAAAAAAAATTTCTATTTATTAACCAACCGAAAGAAAGGAATATTCAATTCCAAGTTTGGTGAAAAAAAAGAGAAGCTTGAGTAAAAATGAGCTACCGAAAAATCTTTTTCTATTCTCTGATGCCGTCTGGATGACGGGATAGGCAGATAGCAGGTAGACAAAGGCAGTCGCGTTGGTAATGCTCGGATAAGCATGCAGCTAAGGCTAAACGAGCTGCCGTCGAGAGAGGCGAGCTTTTTCTCGGCTCTCTCTCTCTCTCTTTTTCGCGGGAAAAAGTGCTTTCGCGAATGGAAGCTCTCAGCAGCACTGACAGGATCTTTCATCCGCCCACATTCTTATCCGTAAGAAAGAATCCGCTGTAAAAGTATCAACATTTTTGAATACTTCAAAAAAAATTTTAAGATTCTCCACTATTACACACGAACTTCACAGTTGTCAAAATAGCGAATGAACAAAAGTGACCATCAACGCTAACAGAGACAAAGAAAATATATATACATGACGGATATAAAGATTGCCAGAGAGGATGTGTATAGGCTGCACAGGGAGGGGGTTAGAATGTGCACGCAGTGAGCCGACGTAGTGCTTTGGGGGGGCTCAAAGAGAAGCTCGAGCGTCAGCGCGGTTAAAAGGAGAAAGCGAGAGCGATAAAGTTCTTTGACGTTGCCGCCGCGCCAAAGCTTCGCAGTATAGCGCGGGAGAGAATTCAAAGTTCGCGGTGGGGGAATACGAGGTCGATATCGGTGTTCGAAAGAAATCGGCGAGCCGATTTTAGGCCGATTCGCGAGGCTGGAATTCCTTGAATTCGGTGATGTTGAGGAATGCTATTGAAGCTATTATTGGCAGTGTTTATAGGTATTGTTTTTTAGAAGAATTCAATGTAGTGAAGCTTGCAAGTTTTGGCGCGAAATTTGAATAATAATGAATTATACACACTCACCTTTCTCCTGACATGTCGGCACGCAGTCTCGCACCGTGGAGCCCTCGCTCACGTATTTCTGAAACAGATAATGAGCAGAGAGTGTATTTTAGATCAGCTGATGGGGGGTGGACGTGAAAAGAACGACGAGTTTCTGTGTCTATATATATATATATATATACGTGTGTCGTTCCCCGGAATTTCAGCTTTTAAATTTCGTACGCCACCGGCTGCAGATTATCGGACGGATGCGGAAAACGTGACGAAATTCACAATAAACCGCAGAGTGCGTTCGACTATAACGTTCGTAAACGCAATTACCAGCGTCGTGTGTTATTACACACGATTGATAAATGCTATTATTATTATTATTATTATTTTCGCTTTGATAAAAATAAGGGACAGAATTTTTTTTAGGTGATTCTTTTGTTATCGGAACAATTGTTTTCAGGGCACAGTTGATATAATGAAGGCTGTTATGTGTGTGTATATTCAATACAATTTCGAATAAGTTACAGTCTCGTGTAAAGCCAGTTGTCGCAGAGTAATAGGCTACGCCCTAGAAAGCATGTAGTTATCGAAACGCAAGCTGGCGTTGTTAATAAACTGCAACCGACTCGATATTTACACACCAAATTTCCAGACATTGTAATAATCTCATATATACTCCAAAACAAAAATCGTGTAATAAACACGTTCTCTACATCCACAAGCTATCGCCAACGAAAGAAAAAAAAAATATTCGCTTTTATCGTGTAGGATATATACCATCGGCTGAGTAACGACTTCGTCGTAAAATCCAGCCCACCAGGCCCCTTAACCAGTTTAGTTCCCAAAAGCGTCACATAATCACTGCCATCTGGCAGTTGCACGTAGGATACGTTTCGCGCACATGGCGCGCTCTCTCTCTCTCTCCTGTGGCTCATAATTCTTCCTATATATACATATACATGTGTATACCTATCGCGACTTCTGTCTACATCAAATATCCGTTATTGCACTCTCGCAGGATATTTAAGAAACGTCGTCGGAAATTGTGTCCTTGATTTTCAAAGAATAGAGAGAATGATCAGCATCAGAAGCATAACCGCTGCATTGCGCAATAACACCGGCAAAGTATTATATACGTTTCGTCGTAAATTAGCAAAGTTCAAGAGGCGAAGGGGACAGTCGCGTGTACACTTGCTTTCTCTCTCCCTCTGTCTCTCCGGAACTTCCTACAAGTATATTATCTCTCTCTCAGTCCGGGAGATAGCGAGCCTTTCTGTGGCTCCTTTGTGCAGCTCCTGTGCAGTAGAGAGACGTTTCTTGTGGTTCACAATGGCCCCAGGTTGTCTTATCAGTTTCGCCGCCGCATATTGGATTGATGACGAGATTTTCGTGGAAACTATTTTGCGTTTAATCGCATTTCTGCGTGTATCTGCATATATACGAAATATACGAGTGCTGAGCAACAAACTATTCGAACTTTAGTTGTTGTGGGAGAAATGGAGTAACTTAATTTTCAAGTATATTATACGATCGTACTCGGAAATTATAGGTGTAAAAGAAATTTAATCAAACTCTCGAGTCAATTACCAGAAAAATTCGCGTCCGAATGTGGGTCATTTCCCGAAACAATCGTCGCGACGACGACGACGTCACCGGAAATTGAAAGCCATGCCTTGGCGTCACGAACTTTCGAAAAGTATACAATTGCTCGCCACGAGAGAGAGAGAGAGAATTCCTCTCTGATATATAAAAGGAAACGCCGCCTTGAAATTTTAATGAGAAACTTACTCTCGCAGAATTGTTTAAACTGCTTCGTTTGCTCAACCGATATCATTCGATTTCAGCAAATAACGCAGTGTACCGATACTTGCAAGTTTCGGCGCGAAATTTGAATAACTTAATTTAAAGCTTCCTCGTAAAGTATCTCCTCGCTGCATAGTCTAGTATAGGCACACGGCTCGTTAAACCATCCCTGACTTATAACGCATCCCGTTTATATACAGGCAGAAGAGAAGCGCATAACCGTAAGGCGGCGCAGTACGAAATCGCCGTGTAAACGGTATAGGCCGGCGTCGCTCGTTACGCCACACAGGGACGCATGTATGCATGAGCGGCGGTCCCGAGCGATAAACCGAGCGGCAAACGCTCGTTGTTAGGTAGATACAAATGCGTATAGACGCAGAGGATCGTCTGTTTACGCAGAGAGAGAGAGGGTGAAGGGATTTTCTCTCTATGCAGTCAAGCTTGCGGTGGTTTGGTATCAGGGATTTACTGGGGCTTGACCTGACGATGAATTTTTGTGTATTGTTTGAGTATACGTAGGAGTATAATGTTGTTCTAGATTCCAATTAGCACTAAATAACCTGAGCTACTATAACGATCGGACACTGCAATCGCTTGAGTTTTCGTATGTGAGATAAGATCGCGTAGTACACACGCGGCTAATAGCCAGATGTAATGTATATCCCATTTTCCAATTAAGGAGTAGCCATACATTTTATTTGTTTTATATAAAATCTCTGGCAGACTGTATGTACACAGTTATAAGACTAATAAACGAGCAGACGAGCTTTAGAATATATACCACACACCAGTAGGGCTCAGTCTTGAGGCAATATACTTCACGAATCTCTCTCTCATTTTGCCATGAAAAACGAGGCACATAACCCGGGGAATCCCCGAAACGATGCAAGAATAAAAAAAGAGAGAAAACTGCACACAGGGGAATAGCCTGCGGGGGGGTCGATCCTATCGAGGCCAAAAATTTGTTTACGCCTGCGCCACTGGCCTGACGGATATATTCGATTTTTTTCCTGATGTGATTCTTTATACTTATTATATAACAAAATTAGAAGAAAAAAATTTTTCAAACACATCGCGGGAGTTTGACGATAAGTTATTGTCCAAACTTCTTGGCGGGAAGTTTGAACGGAATGCAATTACATGCGCGTGGAAGGCCGAGGTGAGAAGTGGCCCAGATAAGCTTTTGAGCCGCTGCTGCTGCTGCTGCTTTTTATGACTTGATTACCTCACGCGAGCCACCGATGCTCAGCTGTTGAAGTATGACCTCGTAAAGTCTGTCTATATAGGTACACTTGCAAGGGCATATAGTTATAGTCAGTTACGTCACATTGAGCTACTGATGTGTATGTGGCTCGACGTTCGTTTTTGCGGTTGAAGAGGAAGTATATTATATACACTATATACGCTTTGTTTGTGCGTAGGAATTTTAGAAGAAGGTTTGACGAGATGGGAGATTGACGTAGAGATTTGAAAGACACATTCTTTCCCGCGCGCCAGGAGTGAAGGAACTGAGAAGTCGGTTACGAGGCGGCCCTGATCTCGTTTTCCTATACCGTCATGACGTCTATCCTCCAAAAAGAGATTCTTCCTCATTTCACGTACCTATACATATATGTAAAAATGCTTCTCGCGTCTAGACGAAAATTTCGACAAGCTTTAAAAAAATCGATAAGAAACAAAAAAACAAAAGCCTCTCCCTAAAAAATAAAACGATCCTTTCAAGCCAAGCATAATTGAAACTCCTCTACGAAATACAATCTCTCCCGGCGTCGCTTAGTTAGTCAGTAGTACCGCGACAGGCGCAAGTTTATCGCGGAGCGTATAACAGATTGCGGCGCATCTGGTGCCGAGTCTCTCGCACCTGAAATTTTCAGTCACCGAGAGAGAACTGAATATTGCACACAACCCCCGGAGAAAACGCGTCGAACTCTCGTGGAGAGAGTAAATACTGCTGCTGCAGCTCATCAAATTTTCAGAACCACTAAATCCTACTTTGTTCCGTTGCGCGCAGCTGTGCTGTTGGGGAAAGAGAGAGAGAGAGAGAGGAAATGTGGTCTGGAGTGGGGATGTAATTAGGAGGTTTTAAGAGAGTCGGATAACGAGTTGGATGACACTTTTATGCATGAGGTGGAGCTGGAGAGAGTTATTGTAAGGATAGGCTATATTTTGGTAAGATACTTGGCTGATGTTATTATCAGTGGAAAGTTTATGGAGTTTTTAAATAACAGATTTCGCATCGAATAGTCAGTTTATACATTTATGCAATTCGCAAGCACCGATTGATTTATTGGGCTGATTATCAGCTGATGCACTGATTAAGAGACTAATCGCTCATTATCCGAGATTCGTTAATGTCCGGGTTTGATCCTGTCTTAACTGATGTAATCAGTGCCTCATATCGATTATCAATTACACCAGGATAACTATATTATCCACATCTCACGTCACTCTGTCTGTTTATACTCCAAATGAACGTAATAATTCATTAACTCCCCTTGAAAATATCGTCAGTTCAAAATCCATCTAATGAACCCCACTTACAGAAATAAAATCAAATTTCAGAGAGAGAGAGAGAGAGAGATCCACAAAAGTTCAAGATGCCAAAGACAAAATGAATAGGTTTCGCATCGAGAAATAAATATACATAGTGCAGGTAGTGCCGAAAGATAAAGGTGGCCGGGTCGGCGTCCCTTGCTTAGAATGCGACCGAGCAAGTTTCGAGAGCTGTCAGTGTCGGCAGAGGCTTTAATGAAGTTTCTAATTGGACTCCAGCATCAGCCTCTAAATCTCCTCCTTCTCCTCTCGCTTCTCGGATAACGTATTATACGTATAGGTGACGCGCTTTATAATCTCCAACGGCGTATTATAATCGGCGGAAGGTATACCTTACGAGACTTTAACATTCGGGATAGTTCGGGCTGTGTTTTACGAGGCCGATTTCTATAGTATACAGGTATTTGGGAGTATATATTAGAATCGCATGACCCATTTTTAATTCTCGTCTCTATATCTAGCGGCAGGAGCAAATGCGGCGTGAAACCAAAGTAATAAAGCGTAAAATACGGAACAATACCTGAGAAAACTTAAAATTAAAGGAAGCCGTTTGCGAGAGAGAGAGAAAAAAAATGGCGCAGCAGCTGAAGAATCGCACGTGTCTAGCATGCGACGGACGTGTCCGACTAATACCTGAGCGTTACTACTGTGAAATATATATATATATATATACGCCGCAGTTGAAGTGTGCTTCTGCAGCAGCGGCAGAGCGAAGAAAGAGAGTAAAAAAGACAGCTTCGGAAGGTTCGCGCGTAAAATATATTGCTTTCGAGCGTAATATTTCCTCGGCTGCTGCTGCTGCCGGCCGACTAGAAAAAAAAAAAAAAAAAAGTTGCTTAATATACGTCGAGAAGTCGAGGGGGTAGGGGCTGTATATGAGAGGCTTGAAAGCTCAACGCTATGAGCTAATTAAATGTGCGTGTGCATCAGCTGATTCTTTCTTCCTCTTCTTTGCGAGAAGTAGTTTTCCCCGGTGATATCGTGCCGAGAGGACTTTTTACTTTGTTTGGATTGCGCTCTGTCCGAAATTAAAGTTTTTATTTACTGCTGTATAGGATGAAGAGCAGCTGAATTAGCTTCGCATGTGTGTGTGTGTGTGTGTGTGTGTGTGTTATCACTCAGTAATATTGCTGATATGAAGTATTCGAGCGAAGAGCTGGTTTAATTAATTCCTCTGGGTATTTTGCTTCAAATCTTCCATCATAATGATGTATAAATATTCCGTGAGCCTGCAAAGAGCCAAGTTTTCTTGGAAATTACGTTCCGCACTATCTCTCTCCTGCATCATTCAGGGAATGAAAATGTGTATAATTAGTTGATAAATATAAACACAGGAGATAATAAATAAACTTCGAGGGACGCGAAGAAGCGAATATCATTTGTTTCTGATTAATAATTAATTAAGAAAACTTGGTAATCCTTCTAGCTCTGTACCATCGTAGTCTATACCAAAAGTTGCTTACTCGTCTTCCTTAAGCTGTTTTCGCTGCGCCCCGGGATACGACCGCGGAATTTCCGGGTCATGGATTTCCATGGGCTATTGAAGCTGCTTATTGTCACCAAAACTCAAGACTGTATAATCCATTACTAAATCGTGTAGATCGATTGCTATGTCGAGTAGATTCGTTTTGTTTCATCGTGCTGCTGCAAACTTTTACTTTATTACAGTGTATTAAACGATTTTTTAGCTAATTATTGGTTAATTTTATTAATTATTACAATTTAAAATACGCAACCTATAAAAAATATCCAGTAAAAATTGGCATTACCCAAAAACCGAGCAACCGTACAGCCCGAAAGTGCAGAATCTCGTAGCCCTTAAAAAATGCACGTGGAAAACAAAATTACAGCCCTCTCCACCTGTAATCCCAAAAAATCCACCCTCGTAAATCACACTCGTTCCTCGTGCAGAGCTTGCGCCAAAAAAAAAGCTCACTCGGATCGATCAGAGATTAAAAATACATGCGCTCAGAGTCTGACCTATTCAAAACGAAAGAGGCACACGCGTAGTTTTACGCTCTTGCGTTTAATTGTAAAAATACCTCCAGTGATGACGCGAGTCGATGTGCGTATATATGTAACGCGCGGCTACCTGCTGGAGCTTCTCGTAAATCAGGAGCTTTTCGCGTTTATCGTCTCGCGGCTCTCTGTTTGATTAAATCGAGATCGACGGGGGGAGAAAATGTTCTTTTTTTTATTCTAGGAGTTGATGTCGTTCAATCAGTGGCTCGTCGTCGGGAAAATGACGAGTGATGTGTGTGTTTATAAGGGGTTAGCTTGCGATAGAACATGTTTAAATATTCAACGAAATGTTTCTTTTTTTCTGAGAAATCCAATTTCAAGCTACTGAATTCTCGAATGCAATGCTCGAACAGAACGAAAGAGAAATAATTATGTTCTAGTTCTCGGAAGAAATTTAAAATACAAAGATCTTTCTTCGAGGAATCTAATAAGCGATCAAAGGCCTTTCTCTTAGCGAGTAATGCGAAAAACGTATAGATAAAAGGCAAACATTCGTGCATTATTTGTTTCCGGAGCTTTTCTCTGCAGCGTTATTTTCCATCCAATATAGCCGAGGCCGGAGAAACGCAGTAGTAGCCGCCGCTCGCTCAATTGAAGTGTAAGCAAAAAGCATCTCTATCTCTATGTCAGAGATAAAAAGCCAACGACACATATATAGCGCGCATCTGAGAATAACAGTAAAAAGACGCGGAAGCTTTTTAAGTTCGTTTTCCAATATACGCGTATGACTTCCAAATGGAAAACAGAAGCAGCATCAATGTTTTTTTTCTTATTCGACGAAATACTCACGCAATCTCGGCCAATGGTATTCTGTAATCCTATATATATATACACACCATCATAAACACGCATCACACAGAGCTTTGACACTATAAGCGACAGGCATTTTTGGCCTCGGCGAATCCCATTTCCCCTTAGTGTCGAGGCAGAAAAATCTTGATAGAAGAAGGACGACGACTCGAGAGCGCAATTTCCGTGGCGGGATTCGAAGCTTTGTGTATATAGACCCTGGGACGAATTCATAATACGAGAATAGCATCGTAAAATACTTGTGAGAGAGAGAGAGGGAAGAGTCTAGAAGTCTAGAGAAGGAGACAATGGGGAGAAATTAGCGACGATAATGTGTGTGCACGAGTATTTTCGTTGCTGTCGTTCTATAGTTGGATGATTTAATTATAGCTTGACGTATTTCTTTGAATTTTTTTCGTGGATTTAATCAACGTTCTTGGGCATGTAATTGACCCAGTTTCTTGAGAAACAAAAGCAAACTGACGCTCATGGAAAGTTTTTAATTAAGTAATCTAAATATTGTTATAAAACTCTTGTGGTTTGAGGCAATTTAAATTAATATGTTCGTTATACGTATGAGAAATCTCTGAAAAATTGAGCTTTTTTCTAGCCAAAACCATGAAATATATAACTGCAGCATAGAATCCGACGAGATTGCTATCCGTTCGAACGAAAGACACGAAAACACGAGAATCGAATTGGCTTCTGAAATATATGACGACATTTATAACTAACCACTTCATATCCTTTCAGCAGTATGAGGTACAAAC
This sequence comes from Cecidostiba fungosa, assembly GCA_900474305.1. NCBI lineage: Eukaryota > Metazoa > Arthropoda > Insecta > Hymenoptera > Pteromalidae > Cecidostiba > Cecidostiba fungosa. The sequence continues at coordinate 35,930 of UCOJ01000665.1, forward strand.
AATATTTAAAATTCAAATCTAAAATCCATGAAAATCAGGAAGAAAAATCTCCCTCGCAGTAGTGTGAAATAACGCGTAAACAAAAAACAGCTATAGACAACAGAAGAAAGACAGCCAACGCATCTGTCGGACAGTGACAAAACGAACGCAGAGGCCATGTCGACGGGGAGACAGAAAGAATAGATTCAGCGTAGCTTCGCCGAGCAAACACATTACTCAGTACCTCGGAGCTTCACGTGTTTTACGCCGGTGAACACGTCGCACTCCACAATCCTCTTTCTCTCTCTCACTCCTCCTCAGCCGCGTGTGCATTATTCGCCTTGAGGAGCAGAGACCAGCAAGAATAGCTGGGAATATATAGAGAGTGAAGGAGTTGAAAAAAGAGCAGTGGTATACTTAGTTGCGTTCGTCATTTCAGCCGGAAAATTCAGTTTGTCGCTTGCTATAACCTGCTCTCGTAAAGGTGAAATTCTGTATTGGAGTGCTATTGATTTTTCAGGTGTGCAAGAGCTTTTCAGCAATTTCAGGATAATACTCAAATATTATCTACTAAAAATAAATTACTTTAAGACAAAAGGACACGTCAAAACTATACATATAGAGTCTGGAACAGCTGAGCTAAGTCGGTTTTGGTCCTTCAGCCCAGTTCTCGATCGAGGCTACCATTGGTGAATTCGTGAATAGGACGGCTATCGATGGAATTTAAGAAGAGGATGATCATCGGGGGAAATTTTAGAGGAGGACACGACTGTCGGGGGAAATTTCAGAGGAGAACACGGTCATCGGGGGAATTATAGGGGAAGGCGACCAGTGGAAGAAACCAACCACGAGGAGAATTCATTTCAAACTGTCATCCTCTTGATTTTATATGACGATCGTTCTTCTGATCTGGTACGAATATTTGCGGATAGGATGATGAATCGGATTTGTGAAAAGGACTGTTATTGATAGATTTAAGAAGAAGAAAAGAATTAGTGGTGCTTACGTAAAGTGAAGAAAAAGGTAAAAAATGTTTGGATTATGTAAAAATAAGTAGTTTATTATTTTTAACCCTTTTCACAACATTTTTTACACGGGTTTGAAGTATTCAAGTCAAACAAAAACGCTAATTTTTGCCTGAGTTTAGATTAATTCTATCCGTAAACGTACGTACAATAATTAATAAGAAACGCCTTTAACAACAGCAACGATAGGCCTCTCCCTAATTTAAATTTCTCTAGCAAATTAATCACGTCGAAAGAAAAATTAAATTTTCCCTAAAAAGAGACTTTATAAGAACGATAATTCAGGCGCGCCTCACGCGAGGAGCCACTCGCCGCTGCAGCAAATTACGATTCATTCTTTATCTGTCTCATCCTGCTTTCCGCCATTCTTTCTCTCTCTTCCTTCGACCTGCTTCCTCGCAAGTTTCAAGAAGCTTTATCTGGCCGGCACGTTGCTCCGGTCGATCGTACGTTAGCGTATTTTCTTTTCCTTTATTTTTTATTCTCCTTCTTCGCCGCCGGCGCTTTATTTTCCAAGCAGCCTAGCTCTCGAAGTAACGTTTGCGCCTTCGCGTACGGCTTACGTGTCGCTGTATTTATTTCGCCTGTGTACCACACGGAAAGGAGAATTCGATAACAACGTTGCGCCCGAGGGTGTATACTTGGAAAACACTTTTTTTTTTTAAAGAATCGGATTTTCCTTTAAAGAAAAGAAAATCGTCATGAATATTTTTCAAAAGTCCGCTACCCCCGGCCAAAACACACTACTCAGACAGAGCAGCTTTAATCCCGGCAGGCGATGCTTGACGACGAGTCGAGCTTGCAGCGCACACAGAGAGTCAAGAGAGAGCTTGCGCGACACGTCAATTTCGCCGGCGAGCTGTCCGGCCTCCGAAGACACATGGAAATTAGGCTGGACACTCGGTCCCTCTTTACGAGCTTTCTCCCTCTCTCTGCAGCTACAACACTGCAGAGTTCAGTCAACAGACGTTACTGTGCACGTAGTGCACATGCACACACACATATACTCAGAGAGTCGAGTGGTCAGTGCAAATATCGCGGCGGTATTGCGTCCCGGGCCAACAGTCATCTCTCTTTGCGAACGTTTGTCTCTGGCCTTTCGATCCTCCGACTTGTTTCTTTTTCGCGCCTTTGTCGAGAGCCCTTGCGGAGCTTTTTTTTTTAAACTCGGATTTTTGTTTGTTGTTGTTGGGTTTATTGGTGCGTTAAAGTATGGAATAATATACGAGAGAATTTTATGTGTAGGTGTAATTTTCATTGTAAAATAATTCAATCATTTTGACGTTGATTATTCATAACGCGGAGCTTTAATTACAGCTGTATAATTATTACTTTGCGCAAACTGAAATGTAATATATAACGTGTGAAATGAGCTTATTAAATTTTAACACCCCGAAGAAGTAATGAAAAACCATTTCAGCATATATTAAGAATTTTATCGATATGCCTCATTAAAATGAATTTAAAATAAGCGTATAACGAAATATCAAATAAAGACTTTTGTCGAAATTCCGCTACATCAAAGAGCTTGCAAAGCACAAATGACGCTCTCGAAAAATGCAGAACAAACCGGAATCGATCCTATATTCCTCTCCGAGCAAAGCGCGAAAAGAGTGTGACCAGAATTTCCGCGCGAATCATAAGTAGAAAGCTTTCTTTGGAGAGCTTTTCCCGGTAATCGTACCGGTCGAGAGCAGCTTTTACCCCCGAAGCCAAATCTTTCGGCTTAGCCGCGCAAAACTCCTTTTCCAAAGCCGGCGGTAGTAGCGAGGGAAAACGAGAGCTTTTTTTTCGTTCATTTTTATTGCCGCGCCCCGACGCTAAATAAATTCAGTAGTGTTTACTCGGCTCTTTCTTCGTAAACAGATAGTCGGCTAGTCTTTTTAAAAGTTTAACGGACTCGCCGTACGCGCGCTAAATACTCTCCAAAGAGTCGAGTAAACAAAGAGAGACGATGATCAAGTTCGAGCTCACCGAGCTTGCGATAAATTGACAACTTCGATTAAACGACTATTATAATAAAACAAAAATTTTTTATCCCCGACTGAATTCAAAAAATATAAAGAGTACATAGGAAAATAACGTTTCTTTGTATTCCCGCGCATGCAGTCAGCTATGCAGAAAGAGAGAGAGAGAGAGAAAGCCGAGCTTGCACGCCTCGAACGATTAACCAAACACAGTGGTGCGCTCATCGGTGCAAGCTCCGCTTCGGAAAGTTAAACAGATGCAAAAGAGAGAACAATGCGCTCGCCGCGAAAAAGTCTCTTGCGAGGAGCCATTAACCCTCTTTCTCTTTTTTTCCCCCACCGCTCATCCGCGAATAATTTATACGACTCGATCGTCGAGGGAGTAGAGCTTGCAGCCGCCGTCGCTAATAGAGAAAAGCCGAGCAAAAAGTGCATGCAGCGGAGAATTGTTTTGTCGCCGCGATATTGCTTGGAGCTTTTTTCGAGGAGGAAAGGGGGAGCTGCGAACGCTAACGGTGTATATGGCCTGACGCGATTAACGCGCCAGGCTGTTGCGTGAGCTTGCGGTTTACGAGCTTTACGTGTGTGTGTGTGTGAGCTTTATTGAATGTTTTGCAATTTCGAGGAGCGTAGATAGTCGCGCGCCTGGGATTGAAAATGTTTTTGTGAGTGAAATATTGTTTTGACTAATCTAAAAATTGACTTGCAGTCTCTCGCAATAAATGTGTTTCGGTGCTTCTCTATATGGATTTGGGTTTTTCACGCATAGCGTAATACGATAAGAAGCTAATCCGACAATATGACAGTATTTTTCACGCGACGATTGCCTTTTTTTCTCTCGTGTATAAATCACGATCGTTTCGTGCACTAAAAATAATCTAAGCTCTCGGAACTATATGTTGATACACACCCGTCTATACTCATTTCCATACGAAATAAATCACAGCATTTCGTAGCTTTCAAATTTTTAATCCCAAGCCACAACCTAGAAAAAAAAATTTCAAACCATCAATCTCGTAACTCCCCCAGCTGTAATTATGCACGTGTCAGAAGCAATTCGTCCTCGGAGAAGCTTCAAAAGCAAAATAAGTATAGATACTACAGCGATAAAAGAGCTTTCCCGCTGAGCCACGGGATTTGGCGCTCGTTTCTTCCCAATCGAGCGAAGGAGAGTAAAAAGTGGAACGCGAATTCACTCGGCGCACTGGACGTTCGGTAGATTTAAGAGTCTGAGGTGTGAAATTCCTCCAGCTGTGTGGCACTCGTTTTTTCGAGCGGCTATAATTCTCGAGAAAAAATGTTGATGCGATTTATTCGATGGACTGCTTTCGAACTTATTCTTTTTTTTGAGACTACTGCGGAGTATTTGCTTGAATCTTAAATGAGATAATTTGCGAGCTTGCAGCTTTTAATATATTCGTATACAGAAAGGCTTTTATATTTGTGTTTGTGAAGAAATAAGAAGCAAAAAAAAAAAATTCATGTTTAGTAATCACCAAATATTCCCTCCTAAGCCCAACACATCGACTCGCTCCATAAAGCTTGGCAAGATATTCTCGGCAAGATGGAAAAATTCACGGGTTTCCTCTTCACTGCGGATACAAGTAGATATACACACCCACACGTCGAGAGAGGAACATGGGTCCACCTCTCGTCGCGGTAAACATGAATTACGAATGCGAAATCCCAGGCATTTTTATATTCGGCCTGATGTGCAGGCGAAAGCAACGATTTATGCTCTGATGCAACCCAGGAATACGGATGATTTTTCGAATATTTTAAAGACGAGAAAATTACATTTGCCATTTACGTTGTGTGTATATATGTGTAAAACGAGTAGCTGCAAGCTTTATCCCTAAAAAAGAAAGAAATTAATCAACTTATACAACCGCTACATATCGAAGAAGAAAAAAAAGCCCATCAACTAATGCACCATCAAGATAATGAAAGCAGATCGCGTCCGCTCGCTTATATATACTAAAAATCCGCATGAGCCTCTCGTTGCATCATAATGTATCGAAAATACGTATATACATACCCAGATGCATACTTAATGCGACGAAAAGAGGGAAAGCCGAAAATCCAGTGCATTTTATTCCACTCCCGCATATATCAGAGATGAGAGAGTATATATAGGAGCTACTCTCCCTCTCTCGCGTGCATAAATAGCTCGACACAGCGTCAAAAGACTACTCGGAAAGCTCAAGGGGCTGTGTAGCTCACCCTTTTTCGATATATGCACATATACATATATACACAGCACACCTGTATATGTATATCGGAAAAAGCCTGGCAAAAAGAACTGTCCGATTGCGGGTTGCTGCTATACACAGCTTTGTGTAGATTCTCTACTTTCTTGGGGAGGGAGAGAGAGAGAGGAGGTGAGGATTGGATTTGTGGTCGCTTGAATATGTAACGCGTTGCGCGTTCCTGATTGGTTGATTCAACACCGGAGAGTCTACGGCTTTCGTGTTTATTTGATTATATTCCCGCGCAAATTCGCTGAGGCTCTGATTTGATTTGTTTGCTAATGCGTATCGTCCCTACTATACGGCGACTCGAGCTTTTTGCTGGAGGTGGTTTACAGATGCTTCTGAAAAAAATGCGCGAATTGTTTTTTTTTGAGGGTTGATAAATAATGGATTATTTATGCTGTTGTTGCTTGAAGTATGTGAGTAAACTCCTACAGAATATTCTATTTCAAGGAGTATAGTCTCGTTTTGGTCGGACATTGTTTGCCCAGCGTATGCTGGGTTCTTTGACATTCAGAGTGGAGAGCTTTCGTGGTTTTTGTAATCAGTGAGCTTCAATAAATTTTTCAGAAAAAGACAGAAGAATGGAGAAAACTATTTTTAAAAAACACTCTAACAATCACATATTAGTCAGGAAAATAAGGCGCACACCCATCTCATGAATCGGAAGCAGCAAAAATAATCCTCCGACCCTATAATTTCAAAAAATTCTCATACACATACACTCGTCTCTCTTAATCCCGTTCAACTTTATTGAAGAAATCCAGGCCTGCGAGAGTGCCAGATAATCCGTCGAGGATTTACGCGGTTTTGTCTCGTCGGAATAGTACAGTGCTCGTAAACATTTTGCATGAAGCAGCCGTACGAGAGCGATTCTTCCACCGCAGATCATGTTTTACGTTTCGAAAAAAAACGACGGGATTGATTCCTCTCCCCTTTTACGAGCTGTCGTCGCCATAAATCGGAATTCGACTCTCACATATATACTGATATAAGTGAATTGGCCGGGTGAGGCTCGAAGATAAGGGAGACATAAAGACACTTTTTGCATAATCAAGGAGCTTATTGTTATTGCAAGTCCTTATCTCGGTCTTCCATACTATAAACGCTCGAGAAAATCCATCGGTGATGCTGTTGATTAATGGCCGATTCTCGTCGACGACGACGTGCGGGGAAAATGAGACCGGTTAATTTGAGGGTCGACGAAATTGCTATGGCCCCAGTATATATATGTATAGCAGCCGAGCAATAATGCAATCACGACTGAATATACCCAAGCCGCTGTGCTGCTGTTCTATACTCTCTGTGTAACATTGTTTTCGAAAGCGTGACATGTGCATGGAATATATATCTTGACTAATAAAGACATATAGAAGCTTTGTGTTATAATTCAGGGGATATATGGAGAAATCTCGAAAAAAACATTCAGTTATAGGAGGGTTTAAACAATTTTAAAGAATTGTATAGTGGACAACTTTTTTCTTGTTTTACGGGACATACAAAATAAAAAAGATTTCTGAGAGCGTAAGCGGAAAGTGTATATCACTGGAATCAAAATACGGGGAAGGAGCTTCAATTTTTTTTAAATGTTTAAAAATTCAAAAATGGTGGCTTAAAAGTTGAATACGATTCAAAACTACGAGAAATGAGGAAAAATAATCACCTGATTTCGAAAAATCTCGAGCTGAATGTTTTTTTGAGATTTCTCCATATATACACACAGCCATTCGTTTTATTATATACAGGTCAGCTGTGCGTCAATATAACGAGAGATACTCTATGCGATTCTTGCAACAAGAGAGATAGAGTGAGCTTTTATAGGTGACATCACTACGTGTTTGTATTGTGCGCAGTATGAATTTGAATTTTATTCGAAGCTTTTTGATATAAACTTTTTTACGAGTCGAATGATTTATCGTCGAGAGCCGCAGTATTTTAGCGAGTGATTGGTCGTACTGTTATTACGATCTTGTATTTCCCTTTTCTATTTCAAAAAGCCAAAATACGAGCCTTTATTATTACATTAACCAACGACGACAATCAAGTTTGCAGAATATTAGACTTAAAAAAATTACCACCTTAATGTGCAACCAGGAGTAATCCCCGAGTGTAACTCTATCCTGTATGTAAATCCAAGCGACTACGTGCTTCAAGTTGTCGCTGACGGAGTAGTAGGTATAGGACTGCACGTCCGTAGCATGTGCGCGCGATATTGTGCGAAAATCCGTGCATGTGTCGTGTGCTTCTACTAGAGAGAGATGTAGGACGGAAGACAGAGCCGGAAGCTCCACTAGGGAATTGGCCATATAACTCGAAATCAACTAGACGTTACGCCGGTGAGTCTCTCTCTCTCTCTGTCTCTTGGTTCATCTACATTCTCGTTTTGCCTTCCAGTCGCTTTTCTTCGTTTTCTTTTTCTCTCTCTCTCTCTCTCTCTCTTTCTCTGCAGCATAGCTTGTCCTTTCTTTTATGCTGTAATGCATATGTTATGCGAGAGAGAGAGAGAGAGAGAGAGAGAGAGAGAGCGTGACTTGAAATGTGTCATGGATCTAGCCGGAGGATTCCGAGCTAGTGGAATTTACGAATGCCCGGGAAAATGAAAAGCTACTGTTATATACATCCTTGTTATTCATGCTGCTGTTGGATCATCGTGGCTTATTTCATATGTTAGTGAAGAAGAAGAAGGAAAACATCACGTAAAAGCTCGATCAAATTAAAAAAAGCTCCAGTCAAGTGTCGAAAGCTCAAAATTTTTCTCTGACTCTCGAGGAGCTTCACAAGGGTTCAACCATCAGAGAGAGAGATAAGTTGAGCGCTCGGCCCCGATTTCGCCCGCTCAGGAAATTTCATTTCCATTCGTGAGAGCAGAAGCGATATATAGTAGAAGGGGCCGATCGCGCGGATGCATAAATCCGGCCGTGGTCGAGAGTCGAATCTTCGGAAAATTACCCTCTCTCGCAGTCGTCTTCTCTTCGACGAATTCATTTCAAGAATCATTTCCTACCTCACGTATATATGTATGTGTGTATATATGCGTCGCGATTACGGTTTATAAAAGAGAACGTGAGCTTTGCATTACAAGTAGCTTTCGTATGGTAATATACTACAAGATTTCGAGAGAATTTTTTGGCAAGAGCGAAAAAGACATATTCATTCTTGAAAATCTTATCACGCGACGGCTTGAATATAACTCCGGCGCAATATTCGCGTGTGTATATGCCGAGAATCGCCTGCTATACACTATATATTCATGTGTGATTTTCCCGCTCGAAAAATATATAAATAATTCAAAAGTGGACATCTCGTACATATAAACACGTTCATCCTCCTTAAAAAGCTCGAGAAGAGTATAACAAAACGTTACACCAGAAAAATCCTAGGAAAGTGCGGGGGGTACCAGTAGCGCAAGCTCATTTTCGACAGTGCAATCAGCGTAGAGAGAAAACTCGTCGTCACGAAAATCCTTACACGAGAGAGCTTGCAGCACACTCTGATGTTTCCGTCTGGTCGAGCAACGACGAAAAGGACCTCGAATTTAATACAGAGCTTTTGCTGCCTGCGCGACGACGACAAGTGCGCTTTTTTACATTTTATACCCGGAGAGTGGCTACGCTGACGCTGAAGTTTTACGGGCCTGTTTACTTCGCGTTAAATGTAACGCGCAAGCTCTCGCGCGGCGAAATTGTTAATGTCGTTTTTAAGACCGGAGCTTTGAGCTTGCGTATATTATAGCCTTTTTGCGGTGAAAGGAAATTATTTGTCGAGGGTTTTCTGCACGTGTTGTACGCGTTTTTATTTCTCGAGAATAGAGGTGTGAGATACGCGTGCGTGCTTTAATTTTAAATTTCGCGGCATTTGCTGCATGAAATGTCGCTTTGTTTCGATTTTGGTTTAGGTCTCAGAACGCGACATTGTGTCGCTAGAAAATTCATGTAACCCGGAATATTTTGAGACACTTTTTCATGGGGTGCTATACGTGTACTTTCATGAATATAAATTACTTTCTTTTTGTCCAGCGAAGCTATAAGCGCATGCGCGACATAATTTAAAGGAAATTATATATATATCAAGAGCGCGCAACGTATTGCAAATATCGCGAAATTTACCTCAGAACTTGTAAATTTTAAAGTCACAGCACCGCGCGAGGTATGTATACGTATATATACACACGCGAATGTGGTCACTTTGAAATATTGCAATTACAGTTGGCCTCTCGTTAATTATGAACTTTGGAAGTGCGCGGTTTAATTTATATCGAAGTAATTCCAGATATATAAGTTCTACTGCCTTCCCTGCTTTCTCATTAAACGCACTTCCGTGTAATCATTTTTTAAATCTCAAAAAAAAAAAAAATCTTTTTGCCTCAGCACCTATTTCCCTATATACCTATATATCTCCATCGACTCTTTACTTCCGGTTCACTCGAGCCGCTGAATGATAGGGCACACGATGGCATCGGCGGGTCAGATCTCGATATTCGGCTCACCTTTCTATTATTCCATTTTAGGGTCTGGCAAGCCGAGGGTCTTTTTCGTATTCCGTCTCATCCAACCTATATATATATAGCAACGGCTTTTGAGAAAGAGTAGTATAGATAGTCGGAAGCAAAAAGAAAAAAATAGAGACGGATCTCTTTCATCGCGAGTATATACAGTGTATAAGACGACGAAGACTGTGCAATTTGAACTCGAACGCGCTCTTCCGCTATCTTCGCGGGATGATTACGTTTCGCGGCCTGTTTGGATTAAGGTATATCTCTATGTCTCTGTCTATCACACAATGGTTTTGTTGTCGAGTCGAATGACGAAAATGAAAATGAGACCTTGCGGACGGATATTATTTATGAGAGATCGATATATGGGGGAGGAGTGATGAGAAATGTAGATGTATACATATATTTGATTGTTATCGATCTCAAACAAACGGCTAATCTCTGGATGATACTTTAAGGAAAAGCGACAGTAGAGCGACGTAAATAGGGTCGCTCGTTAAAAATGTCTCTTCGAAGAGGACGTGTCGTCTTGCGCTGCACTTTTCTTCCGCAGCTATTCCTTATACGCACGTTATATGCGACGGAAATTCTTCTATATATAATATGATACGCTAAAACTTATATATACACTGCTCTTGTGTGACGGAAATTTTCAATGACCGCTATAATGGACGAAGGGTCGATTGAGAATGATTTATTTTTAACGTAGTAGAGAGAGAGAGAGAGAGAAAAGGACGCGGCGAAAATTTTCGAACAGCTACGGCTGGCAGCCGACCAAAATGCGTCTTGGCTTGATCCCTATACTCTTCTGCGAAAGGCTCGAGAGGACGACGTGTATATATATACTGTATTATAGAGCTGTGTGACGTTGCCGAAAAATGTAGGCTGGAATTAGCAATTGAAAATCACTCGCCCGTCACTCGCACTTACTTTGTACGTTGTTTTATAGGTTATGTACGCTACTTTGTGTTACATAATACGACACGACGATAAATTTGACTTTGTTTTATTCTTTTCTATTCTTTATTATAGCAAGGAATGTTATGAATGATTCTTCAAAATTTTTGAGCCAAAATTCAAATGGAATGCAGGATAGATTTTGAGGTTATGTCTGCGTCGTTAAGTAAAACGCGACTATTTCCATATAGACTACAGATATTCGTCGAGATTTTCCTGCGAAATTTAAATGAAGGGACGTTGTTTGCATATAATGAAAAAAAATCTGCGTTGAAGAGCCCCAAAAAAGGCATGAATCTCGACAACAACAATAACATAACCCCATATAATATCCGATCAAAATCTGCGTACACGATAAGCCACAATCCCTTTCACAAGTTATACAGTTTCACAGCGTATATATAGTAGCTCGAAATCAGAGCACACATCCTTTGAAGACTGAAAATATGGACTTTGAAATATTTATCCAGCCTCCGGGTTCGCGGATAAAAGTCGCGGGCGTATAACGGCGGGACGTAAAATTTTATACCCGAGCACTTTCATTATTGAACGCGGTCGTCCACAAGCTCTCGCTGCATTTATATGTATATACATGTACACGTGTGATGTCATGTAGTCCTCTCACCCCGTAAAAGCCATCGGACGAAAAGGCAGGTTGTAAAAACAAAAAATATCGCACACAAAATATCGAAGATTTTCGGGGTTACGGTGATAAATATTCGGACTCGAAAGGGAGACAGAGAGAGAGAGAGTGGACGGCTCAATGGCTCGGAAGAATCAATCTTTTACTTCCACCCGGCGGCGATGCTCGTTCGCCCGCGAGAGAGTTTACATTCGTCGATGGCCATTGTAGACGCGAGCACCGGATTCCGACAAAACGCGCCGCTATTTTGTGTCCGGATTTTCCAATTCTCATGTGTAATCTTTTCATTGAGATTTTTCTCTCTTGAAAAAACAAAAAAAATATTGATTTTTTATAGATATACTTACGATGCAGTACTGCGATGTTTTGGGACACTCCTTGAGCTGCGTCGCTGTGTAGTTGATGCAGGGCGTGATACTGCCTACGCCGTCGTTGTATTGGCCGCATTTGTAACAACTCAGTCCTTCCGCTATACCTGCAAGCATATAATCATTATTTATACTACTATTATTCATAATAGTTATTGACGTTCATTCAAATCGTTCGCTCGAATATCGTCAAGATACAGCCAAGCATTTTTAACATTTCATTTTGTCACTCTATATTTCGTTCTCTCATTGCGCTTTCATTCCACTACGCTGCACCAAATGCCATATGAATCTTTTTGTTTTTCGAGAAATTAAATCATGGAAAATCGCAGTAGCTCCTCACAAAAACGTTGTACATTGAAAATTCCTCCCAAGAAACGTCGACGTATACCTATATATACGGACCTTCGCCTCGTCAGCTATCAATCACCCAAAGAACAAGCTCTCACTCTACTATCTCTCTCGTTACCGCAATAGCCTTGGCGTGCAGGCAAATCAGGCAAAAAACCGAAATTGCCGCGTCGCGAGAGCGTTTACGAGCTGGTATAAGGGCTCTCGTATATGGCTGCTGCCTGCGGACGATTATTTACAGAAGCGCTTGTGTTTATACGGGAAATTGCGAAATACCACTGATTCTGGAGTCTTTCGGGCGGGTTGTGTTTCGACAGGGATTTTTGTTGTTTACAGTTACAGCATGATTTTTTTTTATTTTGATGTTCGTTTGTCAAAAAAGCACAATTATAAGATCGTTTTTTAGCATACACATATAAATAAATATAAATAATTAAAAATATGATAATCACTCAAGACCATGACCATTTATCAAAAAGTCACTCCGCTCCAGCCACACACTCGATTGTACCACTTCCAAGTAGAAAGCTCAAGATACGGTCAGACTGAAATTTAAAGCACGTCATTATATATACGCCGCCAATCGACATCGAAAACTCGTCCAAAAAGAAACGGAAAACGACCTGCACAGCAGCAGCAGCAGCAGCAGCAGCTCATCAAGAAAAGACCTTCCGCGTATTAATAACGAACCACCGCAGCAGCAGATGGTCATTGAAACTCGCAGTAGCAGCAGTACAGAGAAGCTTCTCTTCGTACATACTTCGAAGAGATGAAAATAAGGGCGTCGCGCGCGAGAGCGCGATATTGAAGTGGCGCATTCATACGTGTAACGCCTGCGGGCCAAGATCCAGATTAGGCACGACCGCTATATTATACTGCTTTTTTTCGCTCCTCGACCCTCATCTATCCTGTATACATATGTATTTCCGTTGCTATACGTGAAAGTCGAGCCTGTTGTTGTTTTATTTTTTCGGCGCTTTTAATTGCCTTATTTTGTTATTTTATTTTATTCATATAGAGACAAAGCTGATGCTTAACCCGCTTTTTATATTTTTAGAACTTGGCTTATGATGAGTGTGATATGGTCGTGTTATTATTGTACAGGTGTTTTTCTTAGGATCATTCTTAAGGGGCGAATTTTCACAAGTATTGTGAAAACTACTCTCGCGGGGAGTTATGTGCTTAGTCGAGCGTCTTGACCTGAATCTTAATAATGCCTCGGATGAGTTCTTTCATGTTGAATTATACGACGCACACGTGTGGCTTGCTGTAATGAGTGGACAATTATTACACGTCTTAATGACTCTATCGAACTTTTTTTTTCGAATCTGTGTCATTTAAAAATACGATATCTGCGAGAGAGAGAGAGAGAGCTGAACATTAAACATGATTTACAGATTTAATTTAGCCTCGTTTACGAGCGATAAATAATTCGTACGCCTGCAACGTATATAATAAAAAAATTCAATCGCACAGCAATTAATAAACGATCAATATCGTCTGAATATTTCGCTTTTCTTATTTCAACCCCCTCGAAAAGCTCACGCGGTAATGAAACTCGATTCGCTTTACGCGACGCTTTTTATTACACGGCACTTTTAACTTCTTAAATACACGACGTCACGGAAAATATATATTCCACTTCGTTCTTCTGTTTCGATATAAGCAACGTGTTTAATTAAAATCAAAGCTGAGAGAGTCAGAGAAACTCTCTCCAGGAATATAAATTCGTTGCGCATCAGACAGTTGCAAATGACGACAAGGTATAAGTTTGAAGCGTGTCGTTATATACATAGATATACACAAACATCAGACTGCGTGGGAAGCTCTACTAAACGGCAGTAGTAGTAGTAGTAGGGAAAAATCGATAGAATCAAAACTCCTAATCCGAGTTTCGGACGAATGTTCAGCCGAGTGTTGTGTCCGCATCCGTCGGGTTTCCCTCCCTCCCGTTATCTTCGGTCCCTTTGGCGGTTTCTCAGCTGGATGACTACGCCTGTGTCTCGTGCTCTATATATACATCCCCGAAATAACTCGTCCCTGTTCATATATACATTCCACGATATTGATGTTTGACCGACAACACACAGAGTGACTTTCTTTCGATGATGCTGTAGTTGCTGCTGCGACTGTCGTTTTGCGGTTATAGCTGCATCAGACTTTGACAATTTTTTTTTTTGTTATTTATTCCAACAGAAACGACTCGTCAGTTTTTTCTATTCTCCAACGTGTATTTCAGGAGGAAAATTGAATTAGCCGAACGTCTGTCGACGAAACCGCGGCGGTAAAAATAATTAATCATGGACAGGAGCTTTAATGGACGCGAGGGGGAGAGACAACGCCCTCTAGGGAGCTATTCACGCGTCAAAGGCTATACTGCATCGGATGGACGTAAAACAAAGCCGGATGTGTCTATATATACGTGATGAGCTTACTGGAAAGAGAGAGGGAGAGATCGCATCACACAGGGGAGGGATAAATGCGTCGATATATTGGCGCAACTGCCTGTGAAATAAGCCACGTGCGTGCTGTGCACGCACTCGTATCAGCTGTTTACGCGGCTCGCTGATTAATGCGGAGAAATAGAGAGATAGAGAGAGAGAGAAGGGGGATTGTAGACAACTTCTGGACTGGGTCAAACAGCTTTGGGATGCATCAGCGGCAGCCGGAACAATTTGAACTTTGGGCTTCGATATAGGGTTAATGGATTTTGAGCTGCTGCTGATACTCATTCCGCCCATGAAGTTTGTAATCGAGCCGAATTTTTATACTTCGAGGAACGGAGGGGATTAACCGGAGTGAAGTAGAAGAAGCAGATCATAAGCCATGAGATCTATCTTTGATCATCAAAGAAGATACGCCAGTAAAAAGCTCGTCGTAAAAGCGTTTAACGGCCACTTGCCAAAGCGAACTTCGAATTTTTCCAAGCTTCTTTTATATTTCGTCAAATATATAAACGGAAACTTCGGTTTCCAGGTCGAACGATTTATATCGCCGAGCTTCATATTCTCCACTTTTATATCCGGGAATAATTGCAGTCGAAGCAAACTTCGATCTTCGAACTTTTACGTGGATTGCGCTTCCGAGAGCTTTTCGTTTATAATAATTATAGGAAATATCGCGGATCACGTAAATCACACTGTACTTTCAATCATTATTCCGGCTGCGAAATCGAAAAAGCTATATCGCTCCTAGCTTTTATTAAATATTCAATAAGATTTAAAAGCGCTCAAATGGACCACGGGGAGCTTTGGACTATGGCCAAACTGAATCTTTCATGCTCGATTCCGGATAGAGAGATTTAAAAATTTAATTGTCGCGACGTATTTGTTCCGCCGAAGTTAATCTCTTTCAGCCAAAGTCGAGTCTATCGTGACGGATGATGCAAATAGTCTCTCTCGACGACTGCGTCTTGTGTTTTGAAAACAATTTAAAGTTGGCTGCCACTGCGGGGACACCGCGAAAAAGGAAAATAGAGAAAGCAGCTCGAACAAACAGTCGTGTACTACTCGCGCCAAAACTTTTCGATTCTCGACAATCTGTCCAAATAGTGAAAATCAATTGCCGCACACGCGCCGATGCTTTTTGACTTATTTGAATTGCGCGCGTATATTTTTAGCTTAAATCGAATCTTTCCTTTTTGTTTATTCAATTTCGAGTCTTCGCTTACTTCCTGATTGTAGCGGGAAAGTGCTTTTTCTCTGCTGCAGCGACTCAATACCATTTACAGTATGTTAACTTTTAGGGGGTTCCACGCTCCCTCCGTTATCTACCAAACTGTTTTATCGACCGTGCACTAAATAAGAATCACAGTTGATACATCGACGATTTAAAATTTTGTACAAGATTTCGTAACGATTTTATGAATAATAATTATACTTATTCGATGCACGGTCGATAAAACAGTCTCAAAAATAAAATAAGGAGCTCGAACCCCCTTAAAAAAATTAAAAAAAGCTTCACCACACGAATATCGAACGACAAGTCACACATCAGCCTTAAAGCGGATAATCCGCATCACCGAAAGCTACATCCAGCAGAGCACCGGTCATCTCTGTACAGCATGCTAGTCATTTCGTATGAACGTACACACACGCGCGTGTCGGCACGTAGGGGTGACGGATGGATACTAGCTCTCTCGGATCAATTTACTCGCGAGCGAGCGGCTACTCCGAATTATGCACGACGAAGATGGGAATCCGATGGGGCTCGCCTCCGTGGAATTTCCTCCGGTCGAGATGGCCCCGATTTACTACTGGGCGCCACTCAATTTCGTTGGACTTTGATGCATGCGCCCCTAGGAGAAGATCCTACTTTGATCAAGTCTTAGCTTGTGTGTATATATATATATATACTGTTGTTTTAGACTTACTACTACTGGATTATTAATTGTTCACAACTTGTATAATCCACTGGTATTCAATATTCACTCGACTATGTGAACGAAGTTAATCGCAAAGTTAAGACATTGTTACGTACAACTTTTCCAAGAGAAGTAACCGACCACCAAAAGCCAATGATTAGATTATCCTAGTGCATTAGCATCGAGTTATTCAAGACTCGATTCTTTTCAACTTCAACAATCCGGCCAAGAAATCTCATCCGAACTAGCTTCGAAAGAGAGACGGTCCACGTATGCCATTGTGTCATTCCCCTTACTCTTCTTCTCCGGGGAGGAGTTTCCTCTTAGCTCTGTGATCAATCGGCATTCACGATGGAATCTTGGGGGACGACTTTTCGGACCAAACAAAAATACCTCCGAGCGAGCCTCGGAGACAGAAAGAACAAGATTGATGGAGATATTTATTTATTTTTTTCTTCTCCGAAGGGAATCATAGTCGGCGAGAAAACAGAGAAACTTTCTCGCGTAGGCCGAAAATCCGCGAAGAGACATTTTAAAAGCATCATCCTGTGTGAACGAAGAAGAAGAAGAACTCGGTCGCCGTCGCTTGGGCAAACTGACCCAGATAGCAAGTAGTATAGCGTTGAATGCCGAGAGAGAGAGAGAGAGAGATCCCGCGGACTCAGACACTGTGCATGTCCATATAAATCCCGGCAACGGCCGACGGAAGCGACGTGTATCGTACTGGCTTAAACCTCAGGGCTTTCACTGCTGACTTGTCGTTTGCTGACGTCTTCGAGATTTCAATTTTTACGCAAATTTTTATTTCATTGTTGTTGTTGTATAATAGTGGATGTACAGCTAATGCAAATTTTCGACGTGGTAATATTTCATATATTTTTCAAACTGTAAAATCGCATACACGGTATAACTCAAAGAATCTACTATACTATCTTTCCCCAAAGCCACTTTCACTGGAAACTAGATTTTTGAAAAATGTAGACGACACAGTTTTAAAAATTCAAACAACATCCCTGTAACGGCCTTTACCTCATCCCTCTTGGCTCATATACAACACGCTGTGATACGTTTCCTTTTTATTCCCGAGAAACATTGTCAAAACGTTTATATCCTCCGCATAACTTACTCTCTCTCGCAATAAAGACACGAGAGCAATAAAGAAGTTGAGTGCGAAAAATGGGCTTTGCAAGACATTATGTTCGAGTAGTCAAATCGAATTCAAGGATGCGAGAACACAAGAGTGACGTAACTTCGGCTTAATGAGAATTTTAAAAGTTATAATGGGCCGATGAAATTCCTTCGTTCGAGCTACTCTTAAGAGAGAGAGAGAGAGAGAGAGAGAGAGAGAGAGAGAGAGAGAGAGAGAGAGAGAGTAGCGAAGTATAATTGGGCAGAAGAGAAGAGCAGGCTGAAATTAGGATTAAAATTAAGAAACTTGAGGAGACTAACGGAATGTGAATAATAACCGTTAAAGCAGTCGAGAGAGAGAGCTGGAAACGGTTAGAGTGAAATCTAGCTTAGCGAAGAATTGTTTCAATAAATTATCGCACCGCTCAGCGAGAATCGAGTTAGCCCATGGAGCGGAAGACCTCACGTACTCCTCTACTACTACTTAATTCAGTACTGCATCAGTACTATACCAAGATCATTTCCATTACAAAAGTATGTGGGTGTGCGCTTCTCTCTCATCCTTCTTTTTTTCTTTAAAAATTCTCTGCCAAGAGGCAGAAATAAAATTCAGCCAACCGCGAAAGCGTCAACAATAAAATAAAGCCAAGAGAGAGAGAGACGTATACACAGAGAGAGAGAGGCACCCAGGCTGTTAAAACACGCGATAATTATATGTACATATCCATCTGGGATAAACGCGGCCGCGTAAATTAGACTCTGGCTGTGAAACGGCTGATGCGAGTTCACGCTCGCGAGCCTGGATAAACCGGCCGTCTAATTCGCGATATCTCGCGCGTCGCCGGATAATTAAGGAGCGAGACGACGGCGAGCTTTTTTTCCCTTTCGGCTTTCTTGACTAATTGGTATGAGAGCTTTTGTTTCGATTTAAAATTTGTATACGTTTGATGGGGATCCACTCGTTCTTTGACGCGAATTGGATTTTAATGCAATTTTCTGACTGATTGCATTTGTGTGGGGAAGTAGAGGGTATAATATAAAAGGCGCGAAATTTATAAGCAATTTACATTCGCTCTTGTGAGCTTGGATGTGTGTGTATATATATATAACTGCAGTTCTACGTCATTGCGGCAGTTTTAAGCAGATGTATTCGCTTTGAATTTTTAAACTTACAGTGGGTTGCAGGTCAAGAGAATCGTGGGTTTAATTGTATTTATTTTTTGATCAAGTTTCGAATAATAAATTCAAATTTTTCGAAGCAGGAATTCGAACAACGGATGCCTTGCGTCTAAAAGTGAAATTTCTAAGAAAACCTCAAAAGTTTTGTTTCAAAACAAGCACTGGCTGTACACGAGGTAGCTTTTAACTCTCGAACAATATACTTTTAAAAGCACGCCGAAATTTCTCCTTTCTTCAAAATACTAAGTTAAAAGATACTTTTTAGAATAGTAAAATACGCGATTGCACAATATCATTTAGCAGATTTCCAAGAAAATATGAAACTACTTTTCTTTCATACTCCAGTGATTCAATAATTTAAAAATCACTATATCCGACCCTCCTTTATTTACAAACATACGAGAGCAGTTTCGGAATATTCTTAATATGCGAAGCTGTATCCCTCGTTCGGCGGTTTTCGCAGAAGCTATCCCGTCGTCTATATATAGATCTAAAAGCTTCATATTCATGTGTGAAAGTATACCTATTTCGCACGCTCTGAATATTCAGTTACTGCCGGGGATAGTGCCAATCTTTCGTTTGATTACATGTATGAATTCCCAGTTTATACAGAGGCTTTGCCTCTTTGCGTTATTAAAAAAAAAAATCATAATAATAATTCTCAAATATCAAACAAAGCTCTATACGCAATATCCAACTCTTTTCACTCATATATACACTTTGAAAATATAATAATTATCTTCACGATCCACAAAACTTTGCCAAAAAATTTTTTTTCTCCTCAACGAAAAGCTCCGTGTAAATGGACAGCCTGAAAACCAGACTTTTTAAGTGCCGCAGGAATTGGTGGCAGAGAGCATATTTCCACGTCCACGTGTATATAATATAACCGTGGATGAAGCACCCAGATTCCGCGCACGGCTTAGGCAAAATTTCACCGCGAAAGAATGCGGTTAATTAAAATTGTTGAAACTTTTTCAGCGAACTCTCGAGAGCTTGCGCTTCATTTCTGTTTTGAGTTTGGCGTAATGCTCGACAAGCAAGTGGAACTTCTTTGCGCGTAGCTGCAGGAACTTGCGGTTTCCGCACATAATAGTCAGCATCAGGCAGATGCATTTCGCGAGAGGCTCCTAGTTTTCGAGGAGAAAAGATTCTATACTGCTTCGCAAGCAAAAAATTAATGATGCTTCGATGTGGTTTTTTTACACAAGTATTATATATATATTTTTTTTAAATATCGCGAGATGAAAGTGCTGTATTTATTGTCGAAAATAGACTACTTCGAACGTTTTCAAAGGCATATATACTTGGGGAAAGCCGCATCAGTCATCGAAAAGTAGTTATTCAAATGACAATAGAGAAAAACGTGCCAAATCGAGGAGTGAAATCTCGCACGTATTATCCTTGAGACCGCAAGAAGCAGTAGCAGTAGCATCCTATTAGCCCAAAATCAAAGAATCAATCCGTGAGCACCTGGCCTTTTGCTTTGTCTACTGGTCGTACGGAGGCCGTCAAGAGCCATTTGAATTTCGTGCATTCGAATGCACGGCCACGGAACGATTCTACCAGTCAGTCGTCTCTATACACAAGACCTTTCGCTGCAATTTCCATTTCAAGCTAGCGTGTATATATACATCCAAAGAGGCACAGCTTGAAATTAAACGTAGGTATATATCGAATTTGTAATTAAAATATAATTCTCACGATGACGAAGCGAGATACGACAGTAGATAATATAAACAGAAGAATAAAGAGAGAAAAAAGGGAGAGTTGCAGATGGACGGAGATATTGAAAACGACAAGCTTGGCTCAGCGTCCAAAGGAAGTGAGAGAATGCAAGAGAGAGAGAGAGAGATTAGCTCTTTGCTGCGGTACGATTTAATCTCTGCTCTCGCCGCGGGCTTCTGAAAACCATGCAAGCCTCGACTCTGCGGTACACTGCACCTCCCCGACGAAACTTTGTCTTCTACCCCCCTTTTTTCTATCTTTCTCTCTCTCTCTCTCTGGCTAGTCTGCCAAGGAATGTAAATCGAGCTCTGCCCTTCGAGCAGCAATAATTCCTGGACCAGCCAAACTTTCTCTTTTTTAACAGCACACGTGTGCGAAACTTGTTCTTTCTCGGAGTATAGACACACGTGTACACACGAGCCAAAAAAGTCTGTGGATCGATTTTTCGAATTAAACTTTATACAGCCCTCGTAGTTTCGTTATTTTAAACAAGCTCTCGGCGAACTAATTTCGAGGAAAAGCTTGCAAGCACACTCGACTTTTCGTGCGTGGAAGAGAACTAATAATCTGCCCCCTCTGCAACATCGTGAAACTTGGTCTAGCACTCGAGGCAGCAAAAAATTGATACAAAGTCAAAGCTATACTTGGCCTCTCAACAATGAAGCAACATTTTTCGAGAGAAGCCAACGAAGAAGAAGAAGGAGGAGAAACATACACTGGAGGATTTTTTTCGAAAGCTCTCTTCGAGCTTGATGAAAAATGAGAGCCGAAAAGTTTGCAGGACACTTGGACCGCCGTAAACAAAGGCTGCTAATAAAGGAACTGGCTGTGGAGCTTTCTTTCGTCGGAGAAAACAATGCGTTGTTATGGGATTGACGATTCAGTCGCGGACCCGAGAGCGCGTGAATGAGAGTAATTAGCGGACCGTGGATAATTTCGTGCTTGGAGAGCGAAAGCCTAATTTTTGCGAATTGTCCTGACGCTCTGTTGGAGTCTCTCTTCGCGCTGCAGAATCAGAGGATTTCTGATGATGGGAGGATGAGATTTAAATGCGATGCTGTGTGTGTATAGGGTAATCAGTTTTTGGCTTAATTGCTGACAAGCCGAGAGTGATTAACTTTTTTTAGAGAAGGTCATTGTTATTGTTTTGTAAACCATTCGCTTAAATCATCAAACTCATATCAATAATTCACCGAGTTTTTGCTTCGCCCGCAAATTCGCCTAATTAAAAGCAGCCGCAAAAGGCATAGATCAAACGAATTTACGCGGTCAGTAGCACGCTTGCGCGCGTGCATTCGTATACATGTATATGTAGCCTTAACAAATCACAGCCGACCTGTTTATTATCCGCAAATGTTTATTAGACGCAAACTTTGCCGGGTAACTTTGGACCCGCATCAATCAAGTCGTTGCGCTGTAACAATATCTGACGCTATATACTGCTTGTTCCTTCAAACAATGGCCGGAGTCTAGCCCGGCGTATGTATCATTACGCTTCGTTGGGAATGACAGTCAGAGATGATGTGGTCGGGATGCATCTGCTTGGTATCTACTGATGTATCTTGTTTTTGGAGGTTTTGTGAGGACAGAGATTGAGAAAAAGAAATTTAACCGGATTAGTGCTGGATTTTTAATAATATAGTGCAGGCTAATAAAATTACACTCGAATGTCTGCTTTAATTTTCTATTATTTTTAATAGCATAGGGTTCTTAGAAGCGTACGTTTGATTAAAATTAAACCCGGGTATCTAATTTTAAATTTAAATATTTAAGATCCCACTCGAGTATCTGGCTCTTGTATATTGAAGTACACGTCGGAGAGGACTAATCCATTTTCTAGGAATTTGATATTACAAGATTGCTCACTTTCGTATAATTGAAGGAGATTCTACGAATTTGAATATAAACAGCAATACAAACTATAAAATTCAACACAATCAGCGTACTCGAATGAGCCCTTGGAAAAAGAAATCAAAAGAAATTAGCCGCGCACAAGTAGTCTCACCGAGCGTCTTTTTCCGTTGAAAAACAAGAAGAAGAAGAAGAAGAAGAAGAAGAAAGAACGAAGGAAGGAAGCACGTCATGCTGCGCTGCTCCTTTAGTCTCTCACTCGGCGGTCGAGTGGGCCAACTCGTAAAGAGCTGCACACACGTATGGACATGTGCAAGTGGCCGTACAGTATATACCAACGTCTCATGTGTAACCTACAGGCCAGCAATGTCCTTTCTTTATGCGCTACGAGTTCGTCCCTTACGACACAAGGGGGAAGACAATATCTGACTTTGCAAATCGCGTCACGTACTTCTTTCCTCGAAAAGGGGGGGACGAGAGAGGTACTATATACTGAATGTTATTTGATTAGGAGATGAGTTGAGGGTCTCTGGCTTAATGAAGAAGTCACAAGTCCTCGAAGATAATGGAATAATATTCGGATGAGAATCGTGATAGGTTTAATATTTCTAGATCCGTCATCATAAGTCAGAATATAAGCTTCCGGAGGGTAGATCTCATGCGTCATAAGTCAGACGAGCCAATATAAGATACAGAGTCGATGATTGCGGCTATTTACAATCAAACGAGAGCCAAGGGGGGAGATAAATAGTACCAGCTCTGAAGAAGTACGCGGTAGTAATTAGTCGTCATCGATCAAAAGGCGTAGAGTTATCTAGCCGATATATACTCTCGCTTGACTGCTCGGAGAGAGAGATTAAGGATCGATTGCTTGTTTGCAGGGATCTCAGAGGCTGCGGATCAGCGCGCGGATTGATTCACCTGGAGAGAGAGATGTGTGCCTTCTTGGGCGATTGACCTCGTCAATATTTGCTGTGCCTTTGATTTCCCGAGGAATCGGACTTTTTTTCACTTATTCGGTAAATAAGACACCAGTAGGACAATATCCCGAAAAACTGTCGTTATCAATCTCACCGACACTCCTTTCCCCTTACAAAGTCTCTCTTTTTGGATGACGATGATAATAATGATGATAAAAAAAAAGAAAAAGCCTTGGAGCAAAACTCCTCCCGTTCGCTGTCGAAGTCGAGCGCCCCTCGGCGTCGTTATTAGCTGGCACAACGCGTTGCAGAAAAGACGACAAAGCGAGAAACTCTCAGCTCATCTGCATCGGACGCTTGGCTTTTCGCGCGCTAATATTTCAACGGCAAGTCTGCTGCTGCTGCTGCCGCCCTGTGAGAGATCTTTATCTACTGCCACCCTCGCAGTTTTGTCTCTCTCTGCTGCGGCGTTGCTTTTGTTCTAAGGTGAGTTGTTTTTTCGCGGCTTGACGCGCTGGGATTTATCCGATTGTTTT
The DNA here is from genome assembly GCA_900474305.1 of Cecidostiba fungosa. Lineage (NCBI taxonomy): Eukaryota > Metazoa > Arthropoda > Insecta > Hymenoptera > Pteromalidae > Cecidostiba > Cecidostiba fungosa. The sequence continues at coordinate 59,669 of UCOJ01000665.1, forward strand.
TAAGCTTGTGTGTTTATGTATATCTCTTACAATGTTTTTTTTTCATCAGTTGGAAGTGGAATTAAGTAGTAAACTCGGATATGGGTCAGACGCGTCTACTTTGGTGTATAGGTATAAGTATATCGATTTTCCTCTACATTATTGCATGGGAGAAATAAATTGAAAGGAATTTTTATACCGTCATGTGTACTTGAAATATATTCGAAAGTTTAGAAGCGAGTCTACATCAATATGCATGAAAAGGGGAGTATGGGGGGAGGCAGGGAAATCCACGTCTTCGTTTTATACGATACCATAACTTCTTCGCGCTAGTTTATCGACTTTTTCGTTTATGCCCTACCTTAAGGATCTTCTTACTTCGAAAGTGTGTAAGCAAACGAAAAAGGTATGAATTTACAATATTTCCCAGCGGAAATGAAATTCACCTTTATATAGCTGCGCTATTTTGTGCTGCGACTTTTTTTTCCGGATAGCGAATTTCAATAACTTCCTAGCTTGTGTTGCCACGTCAATGTGTAAACACAACGATTCTTTTTCCGCTAAGGTGAAAGCCAGTCATAAAGAGACTCGAGCTAACAATCCAAAGAAGAGGAAGAAAAAAAAACAGGCCAACGAGTGCATTCTTTGCGAAAGCGCGCGAAAAACAAGCCAAATTACGATGCCACCACCAGCAGCAGCAGCAACGAGGGACATACGACCCCCCTTCGCTTCGAAGACTTTGTTTTGGTGACGCTCTCTCCCTCTCTCGGTCTTTTTTACAAGCTACTTTGTCTGATTTGCCTTTCGGCTCTCGTCGAGGAGGACTTTGACTTTAATATTGGCCAGCGGCGCGAGCGATGATTAAAAACAAGGCACAGCTCCTTTGCGCCTGTTCTCTAACGAACTTTGAAGCGAAAGTTGATGCCTTTGAATGCGTTTTTCTGTCTGTGACTTTTGATAAATTCAGAATAATACTACGAATGGAAAAAACTTGCCGAGAAGGAGGAGCATAAAAATGTGTTCGTCGCGTAACAATAAAAAAACTTCTTTTATACCTGCTTCGAGTGTATAAGTAGGGGATTTTAGATCGGATTAGCGGTATGATGTGCGTAATAAAGACGGGAATGACTTTAATATACTCTAGAGTCGTAAATTGAAAATAAAATAATCGAGTTGTTAAAAATAATAAAATATCAGTTATTCTGTCTTAATACCCAAACTTTTCTCAAAGTTAGTATATAGTCTTCTTCTTTCTTCGGAGATGCAGATAACAAAGACAATCGACGTCGATTCCGCGCGCTCGACGTCGTAAAGTCCACCGAGTCGTAAAGCCGTCGGCAAGTTCGCCATTTCCGAAAATTCTGCTCGAAATCCATGAGAGAGAAAGAGACTTTACTAATTCATCCGCGTAGAGGGAGAATTTAGGTAAATGGCGCTTATTCCCCGAATAGGCTGTTAAAACTCTGCACTTAACATTCCCGTTGGCGGCTCTTTTTACGCGTCTTTCAGATTTGGTGCCAGCGGTGGGATGAAAAGAAAATTTTTTTTTCTTTTCTCCAACAGCGGCCAATTTGGAAGTATCGTATCTTCCGAAAAAGAATCCCTTAATCCAAATAGAGAAGCTCAAGAAGAAGATAAGCAGTAACAGCATGAAGGAAGCGAGTAATTTTCTAGTCTCTCCAGAGCAGCGTCGTCGTCGCCGGGGTTAAGTGTGTCTCGCTCGTGTTCTGGAGGGCCGCACGGATTTTAACGCCCGCCGGCTGCTGCTGCTGCTGCTCTATTTTTCAACGGGTTTACACGCCTCTTTCTTTCTCGCAGGCCATCGTGGACAGAGGGAAGTGAATAACAGCTCGAGAATGAGAGGGAGAGACGAAAAGATGAAATGTTTGAGGACGTGCTAAGGAGACAGAGAAACGAGCGAGTGGTCAGTATACACTGCAGTTGCTTGTTTGAGGATAGTCTAAAGGGATGCGCTACTTTTCGCTTAGTTTACTTACTTTACGGTCCTGCGTTTACAAAACAACTGAGGCAATTGTCCTTCTGCGTCACGGAGAGAAGTATTGGATAAATTAGAGGGACTTTACTACCTTAAATTATGAAAAATATATATTCAGGGACACGGTAAAGATTTTAAAACAATTTCTGTATGTGTCATAGACCAGATACTATTCATAATCTTCATTTTTTCACTCACCGCAGACTTTCTTCAGCTATGTGCATCGAACAACATTTTTACACTACTAGATCAACTTTAAACACATGAAATTCTGCCATAAAATGAATTTAGTTTTAAAAAGTTGTCTGTAATTTAAACACAATAATTGTTATCTTTTAAATTTTTAAACAATTCTAAAGAATTCAAGTTACATCTAAAAATAAAATCCAATTTCCCATTTTTTCATCATTCATGACTATCAGTAATTACACATGTAAATACACAGCTTTTTTCCTTGACGCAAGCACATTCGAAATTCTAGCCGCATGTAATAACATTGCGCAGGGCGGGGCGGGTTATTCGTTTTGAGAATCTCCTTGAAAGCCCGGGGAGGAAAGCCTCGACAAAGAGAGACAGAAAGAAAAATGAAGCTCGCAGGAGATCGAGGGATTCAAGCACGTAATTCTCGGGAGTCGCAAGCTCGCGCAGTTTGCCTAACAATGACGCCGCGACGGGAAATGAAAAATAAAGCAGCCCCCCCGTACAATGCATCCGCGACTTATCTACTTTTTTTCATCCTATCCGTCGTGCAAGCGCGTGATTTTAGAATTTTTTTTTTCTGTGTAGCAGGTTTTTTCTCGAGAAATACACGAAAAGCTCGCTTCAAGCAGCCTCTCAATACGCATCGATTTTTTTTCGCCGCTTCGATCCATCGGCAGAAGAAGAAGAAAGTTGGAGGGATATTAATAGGTCAATTTGGAGGCTGCAGATATTTTTTTTTGCGTGAAAAAAGAAACTTTTCTAAAGGAGATGCATCTATCTCTCTCACTTTCCGACGCAACTGAAAATTTCACGTTGATTCACGAGTTTTGCAGCGACGGGCGCAACTTCACCTCCCTCTCTCGCCTTAAAACTAAATTAAACTTTTAATTTTGGATCAATAGGCAAGTGTGCGCTTTCAATTTAAAAGCGGAAGCTTTTGAAAAATATGGCAGTTCCTCGCAACTCACGTATAGTAAATAACCACCCTAATCTCGGAGGAGCTTTATTATATGTGTATTGTTATTATAACGAGAAAATCCCTCGGCGCAGAAAAACCACCGCAAAGGCTTTCTCTGACGGCCACTCCCTCGCGGCTTTAGGAGGAAAAAAATTCCTACAACTCGAGCGCTCGCGACGAAATAAACTTAGCTACGACAGAAAAAGATGATTCATAAGCGCGCAAGTAGCAAGAGCTTTTTTCCTGTAATAATATAAATAAAAACATTTAACGACGTCGATTATTCCTTTATTTTCTTCGGCAATCGAGAAGATCTCGTCTCGTTAAAAGCGTCGATCGCGTAATCAGGCGCGAAAAATACAGGTGTGTATATATATATACTACCTAATGAGGCTTGTCATAACGATCCTCCCATTGTCTTTGCAGAAGAGAAAGAAAATAATCAAAAGCGAAAACGAGCTTCCCAATGCTGGACACACAGAAGGAGAGTTAATTAACGCTCGTGAGCTCGTGAAACAAAAGTTCTCTCGCCGACTTCTTACGGCTGCCCTGCTGCAGATAAGGGTTTGTTTCTTTTCTTATATAAGAAGATCGATCATCTTTTCCACGAGTGAATCATGGCAGTAGAGAGGCTGCGATGATTTTTAAGAAACGAAAGGTAATTTCATAATTCAATCCTCTCTCTCAAGCCTCTATATATATTTTCTTCTATACATGTATACATCCATTGTGCTCCGGCCAACTGTTACCGCAGCGACATACTGCGAGCGAAAGAAAAAGAAAGATCAGGAGAAAAAGAGAGAGAGAGAGAGAGAGCAGTATTGTAAGGAGCGAAAAGTGGACCGGGAAGGCTGGAAAGTTCGTTCGAGTGGCCGGTACTAGAAACCGCTGTACCGAGATACTCGATATTCTCTTCAGCTGCGCTGCGAGCAAGATTCCGTGTCTCGAGTCTTATATAGTTATTTTTATGCTTTTCTTATTTTCTCATGCTGCATAAGGAGAAATTCCCTTCGGCTTAAGGATATGATTGTTGGTAGGTTCGAGATACGCAGGTTTTAATTGAAAAAAGTAAACGCGTTTGATTTTTAGTATATCGTGAGAGATTGATCAAACGTGAGAAGAAAAAAAATCTCTCTCTGAAGTGCACTCGACGCGTCAACAGTCCTTCACCTGTATACGTATACTCATCCAGAGCCTGTATATACGTCCCTTCATAATCTGAGGTACATGTCACTCGTGACTCGTGTGTAAGCGGATGAAACGAAAAAGTTATATATAGTTACTCGGAGTGTGTACAATTTTCTGACATTATGTTAACTGTACGTATGCTTTTTTTGATGGATATTGATTATTTTATTGCTCGAGAAGCTTTTCTTCTTTTGTATTGGAAATTGTTTGCTTGGCGATGTATATAATTCAGTGTAAACGCCACGAGGCAATAGTATTTGTACGATCGTGAAGTTGATATGATGTTTATTTAAAATCGTTTTTATTCACTGCCATGTGTTACAGTATTTCATGTCTGAAATGGAGGCACAACAAGAATACATATACTAAAAACCACAGCGCATTTTATTCTTGGCTTCTTACAGCCGCTATTTCTAAATCCAAGGCGCATTTTATTCTTACAACCACTCTTTACATCCGATGTATTATTTCTGTCATTATAATTTTATTATATACAAGTCTGATATTTCGGTAAATACAACCCTGTTCAAAAATTCACCAGATTCTGGCCAGACGTTCTGGTCAAACTTTATAAAAATAAGAGGTATTTTTAGAATTTCCGTTCAGAGTATTTCCAGAACGGTTAAACAAAACTAAAATGTTCACTGTTACAAAGCCATTCCTCCGAGACTTAATTAACAAATTCGATTCGAAACTCCACTCTCACAGTAAGTATATACACTCACCGGTAAGAATGAACTTTCCGGTCATTAAAAAGTCTCACAGCATAAAGTCTCCGCAGTCTAGCGTACGAAATTCGTACACTAGCACACTACTCCGCTGTGGCGTATATAAACGACGACACGAGCTAATTTTCGGCGATTCGCTACTGCTGCTGCTTATGCGAGCTTGGTTTTCGCTCCAGTTGCCACGTTATACCGTCGAGTCACGGCCCGACGGTCTCTCTCTCTCTCTCGGCAAAGGCTTCTGTCGTAATTCGCTGCGGAAGCTGAGCGACTACTGCGTCGAGCATAATGTTAATTTTTATATAACTCTCTACTCTTAACGCCATTTGTATTACTCGCAAGTAGAATAAGTCAGCGTTTAGTCAGACTCGCGAAAAGAAGTATAGCTATAAGACACAAGAATATGGAACTCGCCCGTCCCTCCGCACGTATGCATTGCGGTTTTCCGTGGGATTGTTGTCAAACGTTCTCTCCCTCTTCTCGAAGAGTATTGTAGTAGTAGGTCAAAGTGCCTGCGGCCGGATGGAGAATAACTTTCGACCGCGGAACGCGGCTCTGTGTGTGTATATATATATAGTCTGTAAAGAGGATATGTGTTTTGTATTTTTGCTTACAGTATCGTAATGCGCATTGTCTTCTGTGTGGGTATATCTATATACTACCAAAGTTTTTCACGAGTGTGCATTATAGTTATATATGTATATTTTTTTTTTATTAATATCTCGGCGGTTCGTCTGCATATATAGAATACAGACGATGACACACAATGGACGCTCCGGGCTCTTTCTATGTAGTCGTTTCTTTTTTTTTCTCCTGATGTACACGGCTTCCTCTCGGATAATACGTATAGGCAAGACGAAGATGAGATGGGTTTATGTATAAGCCTTAAAATACGCGAGACAATATAGTCGAGAGAGGGAAAAAATGTGGGTTAATTCTACTCGCGAGAGCGTAAACTTTGTGAATGAGATGTTTGGCTCTTGTGTGATGTATCTTTATAGTAATTCAAGATATATAATATATCGAATATATACTCGAAACTGACGACAATATATCTCGCGCGTTTGAAACATCATATTTCAAAGAAAATATCTCTCCATCTCATCGTTTTGATCCATTTTTAAAAAGCTCGTGCGCAAAATGCTGCATATTCACATTTCACTTTGTTATCTCTTATCGTAGCTTCGACGCGTTCAAGTGAAAATGACGCTCGAATTTGCATGCAAAAACGCGTCAACGTAAATTTGCAGTGAATATTTCGTGTAATAATAAATATTCATCCCCCCAGACGAGCTGTATATTTTTACTATTTAAACAAAAGAAAATAAAAAAAGTCGGTTGTAAATTCGGCGCAATTACACGACAAAAGAACGCGCGTAGGAAGAAGAAGAAGAAAAAAAAAGTATATATGCAAATCGGAAAAATAAAAAGCGCGTCACGTGTCAGCCCTTAAAAAGCTTTCGCAACGATCTTTCGCTTGAAATGTGTCATCGTCGCACTGACACATTTCAAGCGTTCCGTGTGTGTCCATCATGCAGAACAAAAAGACCAGGCCCAAAAATATATAACGAATCTTCAGTCGAGCGTCGCCTACTTTATAGCTGCTCTCTTTCACCACTCGCTCTTTGCCGCGGTTTTTTCTTCCCTTTGACACTACCCCGACGACTGAAATTGCTCGCAAGCGAGTGAGTGAGTGAGTGTATATATATATATTCGCGTGTGTTTTATCAGAGCGAGATTTTTCATGTCTTGACTAGGTCAATTTCGCCTGTCATCGATTCGTCGTCGTCCGGCGACGACAAAGCTGACGTCAATCTTTAATAACTCGATGAGCATAGCTCGCGAGCTTTCATCCAGAAGAAGGGCGTGGGCGGCTTTTATATGCCGGTGTCGCGCCTGCGCGTGCATAACGTTTTTTTTCTTCTTCTTTTTTTCTTCGCTGTAGCCTCTTTCTTTTTCATTCTTAGTGTCTTAGCTGTGGTGACACTATGTACACTGTAGGTAAATGTATGGCGGGAAAATTTGAAAGAGAAAAGCTCGATTAATGAGGTGGATGATGCAAATTTAACGGGCATTGTTATTCATAGGCTAATTACGCTATGGAAATTATCGCCTGCCTCGAAGAAAACGTCGTCGGGTGTATAATAGTGCGAATCGATATTATAAACCTCGTCTATAATTATCTCCTGAAAGCTTAGATATACACGAGAGAGAAATTCCGAATTCCACAGCCGGTGCGCGGCCGATTTTTCAGCGAGTTCGTGACCTCCTCCATCAGCTTCTCTTTAGAATCTCTCTCTTGCTGTGTGTGTATATCCATACACAGAGGCGGCAGCTGTGCGGTGGACGTAAAAATCTCGCGACATTTATCAGCCGCCTCTATTTCGCGGAGCGAGATTTACGAGCTTCGCGGCTCACGACTGCTGATCGGCTATACTATATACGAGGATGACTGGAGAGGTGTCTGTATATATGTAGGCTGGAGGTGTAGCTGTATATGTGTATATATCACAGGCTGCTACACCTACCTGTCCATTAGATTCGAATTAGGCTTGTTTACGCGCGACTGATAGGTGTTTGTCGGCCGGTTAATGCGTCACCCGAGAATTATGCGACGCAACTATGCAGCGGATCATTTCTGAGCTGCTGCGGGGCTTGTTTTGATTAAGCTTCGTTCTCTGGAGAGATGGATTCACGTTGATTTGGTTTTTTTTTATCGGGCATATTGGAAACTGATAATACGGTGTGTGATGGGTTCTTATTGGATAAGTTGAGTATACGTAAAATGTTTCTGCGATTACGATAAATGGAATTTTTTAAGTAAACTATGTTGTTGTAAGATGTTGTTGTAATTATCAAAAATCGATGCTCGTAATACATTTTTACGAATGAAATTTGCTATAAGATAAAACTTTTAAGAATTTCAATATGATGCGCACTTTGATCCCTCGGGGATTTCTAATTAGGCACTTTCGTGTCTAACGAATCAAACAGCGTTTGTACGAGTTTCTCGTAGTATCAGCGTTTCCAAATTAGGACCTATGGGAATCATGACGCAGTTACCTAATTTAAACGATTTGTTTATACGTGAAGTACAAGTATTAGTTAATAGTATGCAGTAAGTGGTTTATAAAATGATAACCATTGCATTAAGCGATTTCAAATGCAAATTTTCAAAAATTTTAAAAGTAGTTGCAATTACAAAGTGGAACTAATTTGTTTGATAAGATCGTCAACTAACTTTCGAGTGTGGAAATGAGGAAGGAAGTACTTCCAAAGTTTGCTTTTCTGTCGACGGCAAATTCCTTATTTGAAAGTAAACGCATAGAACCGAGATATTATATTTATATAGCATAACTGCAGATGCATTTTTCTTTAGTTATGACAAATTGAAAATCTCTTCGGTTACACGAGTCATCAATCAATTTGCGAACAAGGCCACACTTTGAATTTACGAAATGCGTTTTTAACGCGTGGAAACAATCATCAATTTATTCAGTCATACGCATTGAAATCGATTTTACAGTGACGGGATGTATATCGAGCATGAATTTACGGAATCAAATGCAACGGTCAATTAAGGCCAATTATAACGCTTTCAGATCTACACAAATTAACGGGATTCTATTATCATTCATTTTTTCGAAATCAACAATAAATCTTCAAAAAATGAATAGTATAAATTATTTATTTGCTGAATCCAAAAAGCAACACAACCGCGATCGAAAAACAAAATTGAAATGCAGAAAGCGCGCATATGGAAAAAGAAAGGATACCCAATGATAAACGGTTATACTTTCAAATTTAGCGAGCTTAAGACGAACAAAGCCGTAACTTATGGCATATAGCCCCGGGAGGTCCTTTTAAATTCATTTCAAGCTAGAGAACTTTTAAAATACCGTCGGGGTATAATCGCTCTTGAGAAAGACAGTTTGATTGGTTTCTGCTAAAAATTTTCGGACAATCAGCAGAATTTGCGATTCAAATGTGTACTCGCCGAATAATAACTTCTGCTGAATGCGATTCGATCGAGCGCACGTTATTCATGTCCCTCTCTATTTAGATTCTCATTCTAATAATCCAAGGTCCATCTGTTACGTTCGGAAAAATTTTATGTACGTCTGCGGAATCGACATCTCAATGATTGATCGCCTATGTTTTTTAACAATATAAACTCTGCTATATATAAATATTCATATTCGCGAAAAAGTGCAAAATAAAATCTTCATGAAGATGAATGTCATCCCGATGCAAAACAGCCTCTCCTAAAATTTAGAAAGTAAAATATTAGCGCAAGAAACTCCAACATTTTTAAGCCCTCGCCCATAAATCAGCGGCGTAACCTCAGACACACACACACACACTTTAAAAAGAAAAAATAAGGCCGTCTCCACCGGCCGCTTATCGGGAATCGCCTCCTTGGCATAAGTCTAGCCGCAGTGTGGCCAACCGCGCAAAAAGCCCGCGCTTTTTTTCCCAGTTTACAAGTCAGCGTTTTCTCTCTCTCACTCTCTTTAGCAGAGGGTAATTGATCGCGTCCTCCCCAGGAATTAAGGCAGGAAAGGGAGCATCCTAATAAGAAGGAGTGTCGGTTCGAGCTTCGCAAAAAGTTGCAGCTGCTGCAGCGTCCGGTGGTAGTATACCTAGAAGCAACGGAGGCATCTCTAAAAAGTTGATAAAACTTTGGAAGCAGGGGATTTTCGCCTCGCAGAACTCGGGGCGATTTTATATATAAGCAGGGAAAAGAGAGAGAGAGAACCAGGCCACGCGTTTGTTTTAGTTTTCAATTTTTCGGGCGATGCGCCCTACCGGACTTGGGTATCGTTGTAGAATGTGTTTGAGAGGAAGTTGGCAGCACTGGCAGGAGGCAAGAAGTTAACAGGAGGTTTAGTTTGTTTTTGGATAATTGATATTTCGGGGCAAATAGCTGATTTAGCCAAGTTTTTACTACGTTTACACACTGTTAAAAATATCTGCATGAATTTTCTCACCGTATAAAAATAAACGTTTTTAAGTCACGTATGTATCGACATTGAATTTAATGCAATAATAAAAGCTTCAAAATGTAGCATCAAACACTAAAAAAAATCCACTAGAAATTCGTTCTCGCTAACGCCAGCAAAATTTCAATCTCAGACACGAAAGTGTGCTAAATCGTTCGAACGTCGGTCGTTATTTCGAATAGCTTCCAAAAATAGTCTTCTCCCACGGACCTTCGATTTGCCCGAGGCTAGACACGACCGCGACACAATCGCCGTCAATGATGTGTGAGAAAATGAAACGTCGCTCGATTATAATACGATCACGCGTATCATCAACTATACCCCGATGAGAAGGAAAACTCTATTAAGGCGATGCCCATAGCCCGAACGATGTCTATCTCACGGCGGGATTAATCGCTTTGGGAGATCTGATTTCTCTCACGCGATCCTCATCCCCAGTAGTATAACCAAGAAATAACGTGCATAAAAGTTACGCTTTCTATCTGATATTATCTATAAACGATCAGTTCCATAGTTAAACACACCAGTAACATAACAAAAAGAAACAAAGGAACGAGTTCCAGTTATTATACATATAAAAAAAGTTATTTCTACCCACAAAATCGATTGGAAAAAAGCATCGACACAACGCAGAAACAATAATCGCTTTGACTTTACGACGCGCTTGCAGTACAGCACGAAACAAAAGTGTATGCGCGCGCGGAAAAATAGTTTCATTCCACTCGAATCCCATTCTAATTCCTCGTCGGCCCTTGAAGCTATATTGAGCTCGGTGCAGCGGGATAGCGAACAAAAGTGTGTACACCGCTCGGCCGAATTGATTGTCCGCGCGTAGTCCAATCGAGACCCAGTATCTCAACTTTCCACATTCGGCCTGTCGCCCGCGCGCGAACATGAGCCTCCCGATATATCGTTTCGGGAGGTTTTACACACTGCACTGCTGCATAGCACAACGTTTATAGGGCCAATCCTTTCGAGATTCAATTTTCACCGGAAAAAACTTCCGATTAATCGGCACGAGGCATTTCAAAGCTGATTGCCCGGAAAGTTATTTGGGGGTTTGAATATTTTTGACAATTTTTTTGGTGGTGGAAGCTTGAGGCTTTGATTTTGTGTATAGAATAATAATTCAATTTAGTTTTGTCGGTATATAAACGATAGTCCATCGGATATTTGATCGTCGACAGCGGTCTGCGATGATCTGTAAAATCGGCTCTCGCTCTCATTATCGTTGCACAGATATATACTCACGTCATTAGCCGCGCGACTGGATCGAATCGATAAGCCTGTCACATTGTAACGCAGACTGTGTGCTGCCGTCGAGCTTGAATTAACCGATATACACGTACTTGGGATGCTTTGCAAAACCTCGTTGGAATGTAGACATTAATGGTTTTTTTCTTCAAATTTTGAATCTTCTGAAAAAGGGGGTTCCTATATCCTTCCATTATAAACTGTTTTATCGGTCGTACACTGAATGATTGCACTTATTGATAAACTACGTTATTTAATGCAAAAACAAAAACTCATTTGGCCTCCGTAATGATGTTGTGGACTGTTAACTTTGCTGTCGATATATCAACGGGTACCTATCATAAAAATAATTGAAACGTAACTAGAATGGCTGGTTTTTGTTCCATTTATTTTCACGAGTGCCATTTCGATATACCGACTCCAAACTTTGTACAACAGTTTCCTTTTTGCACTGAATGACGTACACATCATCAACAAGAACGGTTATTCACCTAGAGCACAGTCGGTAAAACAGTTCCGAAGATAATGTAAGGAGTTTGGGAGCCCTTAAGTAATTCACATCTGGTCTAGCACGTTTTCGCATCGTCTATCAAAGCCAAAGCACAAGATCACGATTTTCAACTTGGAGTATTCAAGACCCCAATGACACGACGCCATCAGCACTGTTTTGTCGACCGACGACCTCAGCACCACAAAACCCAAGAGTTTCAGCATCTCTTGTACAAAAAGCCGAGTCTTTGTAGTCGCGTCAAGGGCTCGTTGCGGATGGAATTTGGTCGTCGTATATATGTACATATATAGGACGTCGAAGCGGCGAAGCTTCGAAATTAAACGGAAATTACTTTAGGCTAATAGGACGTCCACTTTCGGTCAGTGTTCATCCCTCGCGCGCACCACACATGATATCGGGATACTTTCAAGAGTCATCTGAGATATTTCCACTCTGGCGATAGTAATCAAAGGGGAAGCTATGTAGCGGGTGTATTAACCGCGTGAAAGCTTTTTCGCATAGTAAGATTTTTACAGTAAAAGTATATAGGTACCTACTGGCTCGAATTATCCCAGCGTAAAAAGCCTCGCGCTGATTACCCGCGGGAATTTCCATTTCGGTCTACTCACGGAAAATCGATTTTAAATAGAATAGGGTTAATTAATTAGAATCTTATTCACTTCAGAAAAAAAATGACCACGGTCTGACCAATCTCGGACTCTGACTACTTGAGAGAACCAACATCACACATAAACCATAGCCGCTGGATCCGAGAATAAGGTCAGATAAGGAGCCCACGGCGTGAAATATCGTGCCAATAATATCGAGAGCTAAAAGGAAATTCAATCAAAGTAAAACTGCGCCACCGCGCCGGTATAATTTCAATAAATTCTCCCTCGTCCACCATCCGCGTGTATATATAGCATATTTTCCCGTATATAAATCTGATACGAATAGAGAACGAGCGCGATCGTAAATCATACGCGAGATCCGGCAACTATCAAACTTCCCAGCACTGCAGCTTCTTTTTCGTCTCTATATATACGTGTCGTTCGAATTTGTTTCTCTCCGCTGCGGCACTAAGATTTAATACACGGAAATTTCCATAAACAGGCGATAACAAAAATTTTTCTATTAATCGAATTTTCACAAATCAGTGATATAATTCACAACGGAATAGGACGTGATTCGATGAGGTTCGTTTCTCTTTTATATATGTTATACGTACTTGAGAAGAAGAATAAATGCTGTTACGTGTGTAATACAGCGGGGCTCGTATATTTTCCTTTATTAATGCGGTATACTTTCTGCGGTAGTAGAAGATCGTAATAACCACAGAGCGGTTTCTCACTCTCTACGACTCTGTAGCAATCAATTTAAAAATTTTGTTCAACAAATTCACAGGAAAAATTGATAACCAACTGTTGTCCGCAACGTCGACCACATAGTATATACACGCAACGGCTGTAAACAAACTGAAAAATGCAGTCGCTTTTGCTTGTATTTCGGTAGCCCATTTTTTTTTCTCTCCTCTGACAGAATGACAACAATAGGGCGCAAATATAGCGTAACTTTTGGATGAAAATAATACACGACGACGACAAAACGTCCTCGTTTAGAAGCGCAACGTCGAGTTTTTAAAACGAAGCCTTCGCCTCTCTAGGGATAAAAAAATTATTCTCGTTTTTAATATAAACCGTCGATTCGTCGGTCGGTTATTCCTGTATATATAAACAGAACAACGTATATATCTGTGTTATTTTATTTGAAGATTAATGCGACACTGGGCTCGAAATTAAACCCGCCAGAAGTTTCGAACGCGGTAACTTAATTTCAGTTTCGGAATATATTACCTCTAAAATTCGGTGGAGAGTATATTACATTTCGTACAAACGGCTGTATTTCAAGCGCCGCGATATTTAATATCCCCAGTGTGTGTAGTGTATATATAGGATACTATATTTGCCGATTCTAAAATTAAAATTAAAATCAAGAAAGAAACTGTCCATAAAAAGCTTCATATCCTGCGCAGAAGCGTCGTTAAACACTGGCAAGACGTTTCATAAACGTCAAAAGTATAAATTGAGCAGTATATAGCAGTCGTCCGTCGTGACAATACAAGTCCGTCAGACGAACGCTCTGGAATTAGTCAATATAGTCACGACGACAGAACGTCGCCATAAAGCAGCCAACTATATAGCCTTCATTGAATGTATAATACAGGTGACGTCTAGAGATTCGAAATCTGATTTCGCGGCGGAAGAGAGAGAGTATAGCCGATAATTAACGATCCTACAGACGCGCGAGCAGGTGGTGTATATATATCGCGCGGAAGACATCTGCCGCGAGAGAGGATGATTCACGTTCGCGAGTTTATGCCCAGCCGCAGAGATATAATTGTCTTTGGGAGGATGGCTCTACATACGTGATTTGACGTTTACTCGGATTTCCGAGAGGAATGAGATTGTTATACTCTCTTCCCTGACGTTCCGCCTTTATTGCCCCTGTCGTCGTCGTCGCTCGTATTATATATGTATGGAGGGGATATTAAACTTGAGCGACGACTGAACTTTTTCTGTGAGAGAAATTTTTTTGAAATTCAAAGTTGATTGGCTACTGCTGCTGCTGCTGCTGCTGCTGAGTTTGCTTTAGTTTTAATGTTTCTTTTGATCACACTGGAGATGTGTTTTCTAGATCTGAATTTTGGTTCAAGGGTGAGCGATGACTTGAGGGAGTGACGAGTGATTGCGTTTTTAAATGGTCCAGAGAATAGAGGTAAAAATTTTAACGTTCGTATATAGAGGTCTTTATTTTTGTCGTTAGTTCTTTTTACGTGACGATCTTTTCGATGCTAGTGTTCGAGTTAAAGCTCTAACATTTTGTTTTAGTATGTAGAAATTTGGCTACTGAACATGTCTGCGATGCTTCTTTTTTTAAGACAAGAATTATTGATTGTTACTGATCTACACTTGTCTACTGATATAGAAACTTGTGCCACCTTCTCGACACTCTTGCCGTACTGTTACCCACTCGCTGTTCTCTCGCCTTTCTCGCGGAACATCTTACCCCCCTACAATCACACGCATTATACACACCTACATAAATCATCTACCTTACAATAGTAACATGCTTCCTTTAGTATCTAACCGTTTGTCAGCTCAACAACATCGGAGCTGACAAAAACGTTTCCTTCTCCCCTCTCTGGATGTGAGTTGATGACTTGATTTGCTTCATTTGGTGTTTAATAGATAATTAACAACTTTATTTTCACAACTGACTTTATATTGCAGATTTTTTAAAAAAGAAAAACTTGACTTTAGTAATTTGACATCCTTGACTTTTGTAATTTGACATCATTGACATATGTAATATAACGTAAGTGTTTGTATAAACTATGTATACCAAGTGTTCTTGTAAAATATTTAATATTAATAAATTTTAGTGGTCCTGAAGAGGAGGGATTAAGCCCTCGAAACGTCGACCAAAATTTCATAATAATACTACTCGTGGAGATTATTTTCCCTCCCACAAACCATTTTTTTAGGCCTGGTAGCGGTGCCTTGCATGTTAGTATGATTTTCTTGTTACGGCGTCTGATTGTTCGTTTCTGATTGTGACAATTTAATTCTGATTGACAGTAAATGTTCTAAAAATAATTTTAATAATTTTCTCCTATTATCGGGAACCAAAAAAACTTCTTGTTTTAATACCGTGCGAATCTGCTTGACCGCACATTCTATCGAGGCCGTCGATGGTTCGGCTAAGGCTATTTTTGCAAGATTCATTGCTAGCGTGATTTGATTGAGTAAAATCAGAGCCGAATCCGGTGATGCCTCGAGTTCTTGTAACCGCCTTTGGAATGTCTCAATATCGAGTGGCTCTATGGTTTCATTTTTCGCTGCTAGCGGAGGATATTCCTCGGCGTTGGAAAGGGGTAAAGTAAAGTCATTCATCTTTCTCAATGCCATTATTCGCAATTTGATACGATAGTTGAGACCGCCAAATTTAGTATTCGAAAAAATGTTGAATTAGTTTAATTAGTTTTCCGTCGCGCAAGTGTTCTCACTGGTGTTATTCCCAGGGTGAATTTGATAGGTTATTTGATACTTTAAGTTAACTTACTTTAAGGTGGCTGCGATGAGCAGTAGATAGACGTAGTTCATCCGATTGATAACCGAGTAATCTAATTCTATCGCGATGTTATAAATGCTCCCGTATAATTTTCGAACAAAACCCCACACCTAGCACCAGAAAATGTTACGTGTGAAGGTTCTTTGGTTTTGCCTCTCGTGGGGAATTAACCTCACGAGGTATACGAAAATATCGGGGCAGCGAATGAATACAATAGATTATCGGTAAATGCGTCTGTT